>WSXT02028600.1:0-13819 GCA_011762715.2 Neuroterus valhalla | reverse complement strand
GGTGGGGAGGGGGGGGGGGGGGGGGGGGGGGGGGGGGGGGGGCTCTGGCTACGCGACTGCCACGTTTGTAGGTAGATATTGTAGATGTTCTACTCTAATGGAAAAAATAGTCATTGGATAATAATTCCGTGTATCGTGCGATAAAAATAATAATTGGATACATATGCTCTAACAAGGCACCCAGTGTTTAAATGACACGACTTTTATAGTATTTTTTATATTGAAATTTTTCCCACACATAATCAATAAACGATTGCGAAAGCTGTGTTAAAAACGTGCCAACATAAACAAACTAAACCGACGAATAGTTACAATACGGTTCTCGTAGTGTTAGAAATTTCTGCGAGGTGCATTGTTAGAGATTTTTGGCTAGTGGAATTGCTGTGAAAAATATAGAAAAAATAGAGAAAAGAACCGAACTAAAGAAACTGATATTTTATCAATCCTACTCGGTCTTTTTCTTTCTTTCTTTTCGAGAATTTATACTGTAGATGTAAAAATGTTTGTTGGATTTTATATTCATCGTGGCCAAGAAAATTTTCACGGCAATCATTGTGAAAACAAACTGTCCACGCGACTGGATAAAATTGGACAGTTTTCTCTCTTTTAATGAGAAAAACACATGCTTCCATTATGTACGATATAGTAAAGTGTTTTCTCTTGTACACTTTTTCTCTAACCTGAGACGCGAAACGGTGTATTTGAGTTTTTAAATGCGCTCGATTTCCGGTATGAATAGATTTATTTATATATAAAATAGATATATACATATAAAATTATTATACATACATGTTATAGACGCGTTGTACGATTGTACTTATTGAAGGTAGTATATCGTCAGAAAAAAATAATTGATAAGTGAAATATAAGTATTATATAGTACTTTAATTGCAGAACAAAGGAAATGCAAGGCTGAGTCGATAATTAGTACTTAATCTATGTACTTATGGCGTCGAGACCTCGGTTAGGAATGCAATCATCATTGTATTAGAATATTAGGTAGACCCATTTATAAATAGATGATCTGTATGAATTATTTGCGAGAAATAGTAATTATCCTTTCGAACAGGGTGGTCGTCATAAACGAAAACTGCCTTCAATGAATTATTCTTCGCGTAACGACTTTGATATGTCAATTTTATTGTTGCATGTTGTACGACTTTTATAAAAAATATCAAGAAATATGTCGTACGCTCAATCGGAATTGTTGTTCGTTATTTGCATTGAATCATCAAAGTTTGTACGCACTCTCATACTACACATTCCTAATTATTACTGTATAAAAAATGGAATAAGATTTTTCTTTATATTCCATTTATCGATGTACATGAAAATAAATCTTTTGTACCTTTACTCAGTGATCGATTTGAGAATCTTTCGGCGATCCACTTCAGTCTATTTGTTACATTATGCTTAGAAAAAACTTCAAATAAAAATTCAAATCGCTAAAAATAAAACACTTCTTATATCTAGAGATCGTTGTTGGAAATGAAGCGATTGCCTTCGGAGTTTTTACCAGAGTAACGATATCTGCATTTTCCGTAAGCTCCTAGAAAAAAATACGATAAATGAGATATTTTATTGATAGAATATCTAAGGAGTAATTTCTTGAATCTTTTTTAAGAGTCACCTTTGTGATCTTGTGGACCACGAGTTGTTCGTGGCAAAGGTGTGTAACTAACGTTGAATATTCCTTCGTCAAATTCGCCAACTGCTGGTGCTACAAAAATATCTGGTGAAGATGGACGATCTGGTAATTTTACTGTTTTTAGATATCGTCCTCGGTTTTGAGCCTCGGTTCTTTCCTGACAAGTTACAGGTCGAGAATCCAAAAACTTAAGAGTTTTGGGCAAAGTGTAAATTGCATATAATCTGTAACGTTCGTAATCGTCTTCATCATTCAACGTTGGATCAGTGAGTTGGTCAGGACAACCAGGATTTCCGAGAAGGCTTACGTATGCAACTTTTGGACAACGTTCTTGTATTCTTTGCAAAACGCTGTATATATCTGAGAACTGAAATTTTATTTTCCAAAGATTATCTGATAATTTTAATTACATTTTTGGTGATAGCCATAGTTATGGTTTATTTTTAAACAATATTCAGATGCGAAATAATATTTATATTTTGAAATCCTTTGAGAGTGAATAGGTTTATTTGAGAAACAAATAAAAATTTGTCATTGGAGTAGGAAACTGGGATACTTTTTCGATTTGAGCAAAATGCAACAAAGAGGAGGTGTCAATTAAGGAAAAAAAACGTGGTTGAATTGACATAGAAATATATTTCTCTATTGAGAAGAGTATACTATACATATCTCCTTCAACTAATTGACATTAATTTCAAATTGAAATTGTTTCATTTGAAATGCTTCAAGTTTTATATTCTACACTTTTAAAAGTTTAATTATAAACATTTTATGTTACTGTAAGAATTCAAAATTTAAAAATGTATAATTCTGTACATCACAGTTTCAATAGTATAATTTTCTTAGTTTTTTATAATTAAAATTCTCGATGTAGCCTCTCCTTCTAGAAATTAAAAAATCAGAAAAAACCTATAAAAAATGACAAAATGTAGATAATTATTATTGAATTAATATTTTATTCAACTAATAGCTATTGTAAGAAAGAGGCCACGTTAACGGTATTGCATAGTCGCACTTTATTTTGTTATCATTCACAGAATAATAATTGCCTAATATCAGGGTCAACGACATACGGTAAACGTAAGCAGCGTAACACTTTTGGAACACCATTTTTTTATCAACACGTTCAGTCAATACAGGTTTTTTTTATCTACGCCGGTTTCCCTATCCTGCAAGTGATACTTTTAATTTTCAAAAAATATTTCCCCCGTCACAAAGCAGCTGTGAACATATGACCTGTCAAAAATCAAAACAAAAATAACCTAAAAATACCTTATTGTTATTGAGGCTCAGTGTCGTTAACTGGGGCATTAATGGTAGTGTCTTCAAATCCTTTAGTTCATTATTATCCAGGATCAATTCCTCCAGTCTTATAAAATCCTTAACAGCCGAAACTGATTTTAATTCATTGTAGGACAAATCCAAACTCACACAATCACAGCCCACAACTCCAACTAAACCAACAGGAATTTTTTCAGCACGTTGTCCAGTATACCACACCTAGGGTTATCAAATCACGAAATTAAATTCATTTGCAGCCCCCATATATATAGTTTTTTTTTTTCAATATTTCGAAATATTTGGATTTTTACCCTGTCACAACGAACTGTCAAAGCACTTCTGTTAAAATCTTGATCTTTGTTCTGACCAGCCATCTTATTTATTTTTATTTTTCACTCTAATTATTTATCACAGTTCGAAATTGTCTCTGCTTACCGGTCACGCTCGTTGCTTTTCTAGGCTCTTTGAAAATAAATACGCTAATGCTTGGAAAGCAGAGGTTATATTCATAACCCCCACCCACTTACAAACTTTTCATTTGCCTCTTGAATGTACGTTTGGTACTAGACAGCATGTGTGGCTCGTTGGTCTAGGGGCATGATTCTCGCTTAGGGTGCGAGAGGTCCCGGGTTCGAATCCCGGACGAGCCCGCCTTTTTGCAAATTTTCTTAATATCTTATTTATGGCTAATTTTCAACATTCTAAACGCGAAGTGAAATAAAGTTTAATTACATTCTCATCAAAAAATGTAAAATATGTACACTCTTTTGGTGTCAGAAAATAGAGGTAAAATTCGTTAGCCAGCTATTTTGGATGAAAATTCAAAAAGTTAGAGCATTTTGAAAATTTGTTGGACCATTTTTTTAAATACTTAAAGATTGCAAGTAAGGATTCTTGTAAATCGTAAAAAGTGGAACAATTGATCCTTATGGTTTTTTTTTATTTTTTTTGTTTAAATAAAATTGTCGGATGGCATTTTCAAAATTCAAAAACATAAACGAAAATGAGATTAAAATTGAAACTTTTTGAATTTCCTCAAAGAACTTCGGAAATCGTATCCTTTTTTAGTATAAATTGCATTTTCATCAAATCCATACCATTATCTATCAAAAAATTATTTCTATGCTTCATTGAAGAAAATCTACTTTTGCTTCTCAATTTTTTAATTGCTTGTGGTTTTACTTCCAGATAAGCAAGAGCAAGATAAGGCACAAAATGCGAGAAGAAGTCAAATATTTGTTCTCAACCTCACGTTCCTTGATATTAAAAATCCAGGCACTATATCAAACATAATAAAAAAAATTACCGTATTATAAGAACGTTGTCATCAAAAGGTGAGTCAAATTCTTCCATCCAGGTGAGAAGAGATAGAGTACATTTTTAGCAGAGAGAGAGAGAGAGAGAGAGAGAGAGAGAGAGAGAGAGAGAGAGAGAGAGAGAGAGAGAGAGAGAGCGAGAGAGAGAGAGAGAGAGAGAGAGAGAGAGAGAGAGAAAGATTAGTCATCATGTCATCCCAGAACATGTATGTATTTTTCATATTTCCTTATGACTCATTCAAGATCTAGATAGTTACCAAGTAACGGAGGAACGTGGAGTGCTCCTGCAAGTGCCTCAGCACATTCTAAATTCTGCTGAGATTGTTTTTATCGCATAAAAACGACTTATAAATGTATTCTTATTGTGCTCTGAAGTGAAAGTTAGTGTAAAACAATGTAACATTCTACATTCTAATTCCAATTTATACACTGCTATTTTCCTTCCAAATTTACAATTTTAAAAATAATCTAAATATTTAATAATCGAAACAATAAAATAATTGATAACAAAGACAATTATAGAGCCTTTGGTTTTGAATGCTTCAATTTCGCGCGTTTTGTTCCTCCAATGAGAAACGAGCTCAACCTTTTTCTCGTACAAATTCAAAATGGCGTCAGTGACACATTCGGGCACATTCGGGACTGTCAGATCGGCTTGGGATACGCCTAAATTTTATCCTTTTTTTACTAATTTCAACCGAAAATAGAGTGATATGAATACAGTGAGTGTAGAGAATTATTGTGACAACTGATTTACGCACAGGAAATAAATGGTCTTCGCAAAAAGATTTGCTCGACCTGTTTTTTTACGAATGCTCGGCACCACTTAGGCTATCTTAACATAATGACACAACTTCTTCTGCTTGGTCGAAGTGAAATTAAACGTTAATTTCTGACAATAATACGTGAATTCTTTCCGATAAACTTTCCTCCGAAACGAGGTAAAAAAACAAACAATAATTTGCTAGCCTGGTTCATGAAATTACAGATCTCTTGTTGTAACACTTTCGTCCTTATCGCTCCTTCGTAACACTATGCATGCTTGTCCCTAATTTTTTTTTTGGAAAGTGCAATCAGTAATTTTTTCATCTGCCTAGGGATATGAGGATTTCTATTTAGATTTCATATTCGGGATTCAATGCCTTTTTTAGTGATTAAAGTATCAAGTCTGAAAGAACTAATCATTGTTTTTGAGTGACATGTGCGAAGAATAGAAATCTGTGACTTTCATCGCTAAATGGATTTCGTGGGTGAACCACTTTTCTTGTATCTGATTTCACTAAAACGGTATGATTTTAGATGTATATTTTATTCAAATTGTAGTATTTGATTTGTAAGTGGGTCATGTGGAGAAAATCATGCTCGTGAAAAATTTACTGATCGTGGTTAATCTAATACTAATTTCTTTAGGATTTTATTACTCATGTGAAATTGGTTTTATATTCTAAAGTAAGTTGAATAGTTTGTGCATATTACAAATCTTTATTATATTTCCCCTCAATTCTATTTTAATTATGACTGTTTGCTCCTTAGAATTTCAATTAATATCAAGATTTTTCGAGTATGTCCTTCTTTTGAATATTAAAATCTTTTTGCTCATTTGTAACTCTCTAAAAGTAGTGGAACATGGCCAAAACTAAAAAATTTTAAAAATTCCCAGTTGTTGCGAAAACCCATTTTTGAAATAAGATTGTTGTGTGAATATTATATAAAATCTAAGGCTTTGCGCTTTTCATAGAATAGAATGAATATCGCATTGTATGATTGAAGTACGTTCCACTTTCGTTCAATCAATAACTCACCAGAGAAATCAAAAACAAACCCAGTCCCATATAAATCTGATATGTTCTGCACATTGATTATTATAAATTATTATTCAGGATAAATTAAAGCCTAAAATTCAATCAAGTTGGGATTCAAGAAATATTTCTAGTTAAGACTAGCAGTTTTAAAAATTATATAGCTATTGGCATTTAAAATTGGTGTATCATTCATAATGAGGGTGGTCACTAAATTCATATAATTCTTGCTTCCCTTGCTGGAAAATAAAACGAATATTTTTCAAGCATAATAATAATCATAATTATTGTCCAATGATTAAGTGACCAGCCTGTTGGCTTCAAATAAATTTGGAGCAGGTACTAATTCCTAAATTATACACTATTTTTTAGGTACAAAGCAACTATTTAGCGAAGGCTGTAAACTTCATCTAGTGTGAAAATGGAAGCAGTCGTGGAATACAATTATGTGGCCAAAGAGCCCGACGAATTGACCCTAAGAAAAGGGGACGTCATTAAAGACATCAAGATGATACTCGGAGGTTGGTGGGAAGGTACCTTGAGGGATAAACGCGGCATGTTTCCCGACAATTTTGTCAAGGTAGATCTTTGTGCTTGCAAACAAAAATATTCAGTCTTTCAGTTTCACCGCCCTCAAACGTGACTCCCATTCATTTTGCTTGATAACTAATAACTAAAGGTTTAACCTGTTGCATGCCACTTATCTTATCTTAGGAACAAATGCACATGCGAGGTCATACTTACCTTCACTTTTATTCCTCCGTTTTAATTTTCTAATATTGTACTAATATTGGTCATAGACGAACAAATTTTGTAACAGGTGATGAATATCTTATTTTTATTTACTTTATAACTAGTACTTTATCATTTAGGACGAAAAAATCAGCAATCGTCTTTTGGTGAAATTGATAGTCTGTATTAGCACTGTGGTTTATTTCCAAAAATATGTGGATCTCGCTTTTCTATAAAACTAATCCATAATAAAAATTAGAACTTAGTACTAACGACGAAATATTTCAAAAATTGAGAACTAAGGATACCAAGAATAGTAACTAAATTACATTTTTGCATTAACCTTTCTATGTAAAATGAAGAAGAATTTTACAAGTAACTGTGAAATTGAAAGTGGATTCCGTGAAAGTTACAAATTTTATTTCAGAACTTATTTACTTCTTAACTACAGTTAGTGCTAATTACGATGATCAATATATTCAAACCTTTCAAGTGCATGGTGTTTCTCTCTGAGTTTGAAGGATTCCAAATATAAACGAAATCGATATTCATTCAGTCTAATTTTGTCTCCGAACCATTATCCCAATTCAATTTATCCTTCCCTAAAATAACTTATCATACTAAAACCGAGTTTCTTGAAATCTTAATTCGAATTTTTGAAATCTTTATAAATTTAAGGTTCGGACACCTCTGCCAGAAGAAGGAGGCATGGTTGCAGGAAGTCGGGCAAGTGCCGGAAGTGCAAGTGGAGAAGGAAGCACAAGTGGAGCAGCTGAAGAAGTTACTTTACGTAATGGAGGATCGGGAAGACGAACTTGTAGAGTCCTATTCAGTTACGAGCCTTGTAATCCTGATGAATTGAAGCTCGTGCCAAATGAAACTGTAGAATTTCTGGGAGAAGTAGAAGAAGGTTGGTGGCGAGGCCGAATTAATCGACGGATTGGCGTTTTTCCCTCTAATTTTGTGGCTCCTCCCACGGCCGATGAAATAAGCAAGAGTAGAGAGAAGGACGAAGAGGAATTGTGCAGGGTCTTGTTCCCATATCAGGCCTCGAACGAGGACGAGTTGACTCTTGTCGAAGGAGATATAATCAGACTTCTTTCTCGAGATGCACCTGATAAGGTATTTTTGTTTATTTATTTTATTTCATATTGAATCGTTCAAAACTGTGTGTCTTCTAATTGAAGTCGTTCTGAACTGACAGCCTGTAAATTCGAGCTTTTTTAGATTAAGACCTCCAGAATTGAACGATTCGAAAATAGGTGGTGAATTCAGAATTTCTTCTGACTTTTGTCATTATTTCTAGGGCTGGTGGCAAGGTCAAATCAGAGGCCAGATAGGACTTTTTCCCGATAATTTTGTTGAAGTCATAAACTTAAAGAGTGACCATCAAGAACAGGATCAATGGCAAGAGACGAATCAGGTGACGACGAAAGTTAAGCACAACACAAAACGAACTGAAAAAGCACACGTTAGAAAAAGTCTTGACACTAGAACTAGGACAGGTAAGATTAAAGTAATAGATTTTATTTACAGAAATCAAATCCAAGTTTCTTGATCCTTTGTACTCTTATAGAGAATATATTCTTTACCAAGTCTATTATTACCATAAAGAGTTCCTTATCTGATAAAACTAGAGATAAGCTTATCTGTCGAGTAATTATTAAGTTCATTATCTTTTTTTTTCTCTTCGTTCAATAACATTTGTTTTCTCTATTATTGAAATTTTGGTTAATTTATTAGACACATTGTTTCTAAATCTGAAAATTTGATCATTAATTTATGTAATACAGATACGGCTAGCAAGAAAACACCATCCCCATCGTCAGTGACGCCAATTCTGGGAAGCGGAACTGGTGATAAGAAGTCGGGCAACCATTCTATATTATCGAGCCTGAAGCGGCTTGTGGGTGACAGTGGCAGTAACAACGGTAACGGAAGCGTAAACATGGGTTTGGAAGAGGAACTTGATGGCGTCGAAAGAGGCGAAGGTTTACCACTTTCGCATTTAACGGCTTCTAGGGCAAAAGCACCACGTAGGCGACCACCTACGACTCAGCATTTACGTCACACTGCTGCCTCCTCAACAACTACTAGTGTGGTTTCGCCAATTGCAGCCAATCTCTTAACGGTATTCACAGTCTAATTTTCAACTTCATAATCTCAAAAATTCTTTTTTCATCTTAGTATTTAATAACTTGTTTCTACCTTCCCAGGACGAAGGTATTCCGAATGGAAATGGTGATAACACTGGGGAGCAACATCGAGATGATGATGGTGATGGCCCAATGGGAAAAGCTCGAAGAAAAGCTCCTTGGGTAATTATTATTTAATATATTTCAAATTTTTTAAAGGTGATCGATCCCCCTCGATAAATTCTGAGTTAATTTGCATTATTGAAAATGATAATTGTCATGTTTTTGTACAGTTGGATGAATTGCAATTGAACCAGCTAGAGAGAAGAAAACATGGAGTGGACAGAGTAGATAAAATTGAAGGAAAGAAGGAACGAATTTTTTCAAGGTTGGTACCACTTATGTTTTGAAAGAATTTAAATTTCATGTATTGTATAATGCAATGAAATAATTTTTATTGAAAAGGCTTTCGACATCTACGAATGTTGCCGAAGTCGGGATTAAGCCAGAACCTGATAGTGAAGAATTCAAACCGAAAGAAAGCGAAAGAACAACATCAACTGATTCGTCGAATCATGTTCCATCTGCCTCTTCTTCTACGCCCACACATCCACTGCCAGCTTTTGTTCCTTATCATCTTTACAGCCAACTTTTAGATAGGGTAAGTCCATTTTTGAATTTCCTTTCATGGTTCTTGAAGATACGAAAAGCTTTAATTTTTCCAAAGCTTTAAAACTTGTCTTTATAAGGATTACATTTTTTATCCATTTCATCCACAGGTTGGAGTTTTAGAAGAGAAACAAATAGTGCTCCAACGAACGGTGAACCAACTTTCCGAGCAGTTGATTTCCTTGATGGAGAAGAAACCTGCGAGCGAGGAATAACTTTAATGAACGTAACTATTCTCCAAGCATTCCCTCCTTTTTTCTAATGACAAATTTTTGTCGCTGTAAGTAAGGATGATGAACTTCATAATTTTGTGATTGTTATGTATTTATTAGTTTCGAAGGCAGCGTCACCTGCCTTGTTTCATTTTTCACGCTGAATTGAGCAAGTGAATTTAAGAGCGTTACTGAAAACAACATTCCAAGTGACATTCTATGCTATAATTCCGAGCTTTGTACTATTTTCAGTTTACCGTTGGTCGTATCTGAATTGCAGCTCATTCGCAAGAACGGTTGACACTTTCCTTTCTGCATTGGCCGAAATCAAATTGTCCTCTATATTACGAGTAATGTAAATTAAATTAAAATTAACCTCAATTACGCAAAGAGGATATTAAGATTGTCCAGGGAATTCGGTTAGTGTTTTATAATATTAGCGATTTGTAAGTCAAATTAAAAAGTTATTGACTTAAGAAGCGATTTCAAAAACTTAGTACTGTAAGTTTATCGACTCGCTGTGCCAATACATTCTGAGTTCTCAGTTTTTTATGACCTATTTTGATCACAAATCTGATTTTTCTAACAAATCAGAAGTGCTTCAGAAACTTTTTCAATCTTCGGCGGAAGAACATTATTATTTTCTAGTCGCTTTTTTACAGAGCTGTAAAGCCCCTCAGAATTTTTATACCTATTCCATATTCATTTTCTTTTGGCATGTTCGCTTATTTTCAAATACGGAATGAGTACTGAAAGATCCGATCTTTGGAGATTTTTTCATCCGGTGATTAGAATAAGAAAATGTGATTCTATAGTGCAAGAATGAACATGTACAGAGGAGGGAAACAGATTTTAGAAATTGAATGAATGAGAATTCCAGAAATCGACGAATTTTACTCGAAATTGTAAAATTTTATTGAAAGAACGATCAAGCCTGTAAAACTGAGCATAATTATATTGTCAATCTGTTCTAATCTAAAAATACCTGAAAATCACCAAGGCGTAGCCTCAATTCATACATTAAGGAATATGCCTGCTTTGTTGTGGTTAATGGTGCTATTGAAGGTAAATGATTGTAATTTAAAAAAAGAAACATAGATAATCGAAGAAGCAGTGTGCAGCTTTTTGTCTCCGCAGAAGCAGGCATTTTACTATTCGCCCAGTCCTCTTTATACAGACCAATATTCTACGTTTTATTCCACCTGGAATAATCATTTTGTACTTTTATAATACGTGAAAAGATAGTTTAATTTTAACTGAGCCACACTTCGTTAGAGGTTTTTTTTCAAATTCAAGTGATGAGAAATATCGCACACCTGACACAAACGCGCACAATTTCGTCATAATGTTCAAACTGGCTGATTAAAAACTGAATATCTTCTTCATGTTTTCAGGCTAAATGACCTTAGAGTATTACAAAATTTAATAAGGTCTCTTTTGAAAATAGTTGCGACTTCAGCCAGTCACTTCTTCCACTTTGTCAAGAATCTTCTGCACATTTTTCTTATTTTTTCCCTTTGTGTAGGGAATATTTAGAAAATCGTAAAATTCAATTTGTGGACAAGAAAAATATGAAGGGATTATTTAATTATAACACAGATTGTGGTCCTTTAGCTTCCGATAGTTGCTGTGTAATGTTGGCGTCTCACTGGACAGTATTTATATAATCCTGGGAATTCGGTCCCTCGCGTTTTCGTGATATTCCATCAATGCGAGTCCTATTAGGAATATTAACCGGATATGGGTGCAGCTTACTTAGACGCAATGTGCGTTACTATTATAATAAATATGATGGACGTCTGCATTAATTGTTTGTGACGAGACAGACGTCACCGATAACCATACAAGTTTTAGATTTTTAAGGCGTTAGCACTAACGATGTTAAGAAGTTGGTGTTAAAAAGAATTGAAACTTACAACTATGTACATATACACGCATATAGAAACAAATGGAATTTATATTTTCTCTCGTTTCTCTTATCAAATCATGTTGGACGGCGAATCCTGCCAGATAACTCGTGCGCATTTGTAAATATTTTACCTGAGTAAATTTTTTCTTTATCTACAAATTTTTCTCATAATTGATGAACCCAAACCCCTTTTCAGAATTCAATTTAGGAAAGTCTCGAATTGAGTGAAGAAGATATACAATGTTTAGTTGGGTTTTTTCTTTTTCTTGTGACGTTTTGTCACTTTTGCTCGTGGTATTTCGCAGATGTAAGGAAATGATAGTTTACAGGGCACAACTCTCCATATTGGCATAGCTGTTGAATTTTTACGTGACAAAACTACACAGCCTCGTGAATTCGTTGGTTCTCCTTTATCCCAGGCTCGATAATCGAAACATTCCAGTAGTTCGCCTGAGAAAAATGGACGTGACAAAATAAATTATTTGAAATTAATCCATTTTAAAAGTGTTTGAAAGTCATGATTTTTAATCGTTCAATTTTTGTAAATACCAAATTCATTCTTCCAATTTCGTTTCTCGCCTTGGCTACTTAATCCAATGTACGTGAATGAAATACCAATAAATTTGGCTAAACCTTCAGTTCTTTCTTCACTAATCACGTGTGCGAGGGTGCCGTTTAATTTTTGGCAAGAGAGTCTTGCGTTGGTAAAATTCAGACGATCCTCAGAGAACATAAATAAGCCCACCTTGGGGACGCAAGATAAACTTCCATTGGTTACTAAAATAAGATTAGAATGTAAAATTATTAAGAACTTGAACGATAGTGGAAAATATTAATTTCGGAATTCTTGATTTTCATTTTAGAGTTTTAAATGCTTTCTTTTATTTTTGAACTAAATTCTCATACTGATTTTATATTCATTTCAGGATATTTGAAGAGCATTTTTTCGACATACAGTTATTATTGGCCCACAGCCTATAAGGATAGGAGCTGTAATATTTAATGCCTGTTGCATTCTGAAGATCTGTGAAATTGTGGATTTCAGGGCAATCCAAAACTATGCAATTTCCGTTGTATAAATCGTCCTCTAGGCTTGAACCTTAAAAAATGTGGTATTGATCGTTGATGGAACAAAAAAATGAAAACTCTTAAATTTTACTGGAACGCAAAATAAGCTCCTTCCATTTGAAATGAGTAAACTCCAAAAGTTGAGACAAATTCTCGTACAAATTCTCCAAAAAAGTAACCAAAAAGGAATTCCAAACTATTAATTTTTGTAACTTACCCTCGGTGAAGTTTTCTCGACCAAAATTGAACGCAAGACCTTTCTTATATTGTGCAAATTCCTTACATTTATTCAAACTTGAAACTTCTTTTCTCGCAATTACATTCTTCAATGATCTAGAATTATATTTCACTAAAGTAAACCCCGGAAGATCCCTTAAATCGATTGAACAACATTTTTCACAGAAAATAAATCCGAAATCGAACAGTAAAATCAGGGAAAAAAAGACTAACATGATAAGTTTTGAATTACTGATCATCGAATGAATAACGGGGAATTAAAAATGCAGACTAAAAATTACGAATGTAATTCATAATGACCGGATTTTAACTATTTTAACGTCGGAAGTCGCAATCTGATTACATTACGTCAGAAATAATTTCCAATCTTTGAAAGATCCACTCTTGCCTTTGTTGAAAAATTAGATTTGAAATCATTCTACTCCATTGAAAAAATAAACTCTCTTCGATTTTCCAATTTTTATTTACCATCGAATATTGTCAGGCATTATTTAGGCCAGGTGAACTGATTTTCAATCTGCAGTTCAATATATTTTCAGAATTTCAAATTTATTACATATTTTGATGTAAGCTTTTGAATTTTTGTAGAATATATATTTTATTTTCGACACAAAACAGTTGCGGTCAACGATCGCGATTCTAAATACAGTAACGCGTTCAGTCGTATCTGTCCAAAAAGTTTAGAGCCCTCGATTTTTCTTCAGATTTTAGTCAAAATCTCAGCAGCTTAATATTTTAAAAATATGGGACTAAATACATTTTGGAGATGGAGGTTTTCCCTAATCTCATACGAAGTTTTGAAACTTTCTGATA
>WSXT02028589.1:0-13820 GCA_011762715.2 Neuroterus valhalla | reverse complement strand
GGTGGAGGGATAATTTAAAAAAAGATTTGGTAGAACTAGGATATGATTATAATGAGTGGATGGATGATGCACAGGATGGGGACGCGTAGCGGTCTCGAGTAGATGAGGCAATGAACTTTCGAGTTCCAAATGCTGATAAATAATAATAATAATAAATTTAATCGGTGATCACCTCGTTCTAACTGAAGCGTTGAAAATAAGTTGAAAAATTTAGAAAGAACCTTGACTTTCTAACCCTTTTCTAGGAGAAAGTTGCTAAAAACAATAATAAATTGTTGTAAGAATTTGAATAAACATCTGGTTATCACTATAACGTATTATTTCATGTATTTGAAACAATCTGCGTTTAAAAAACTGTAAAAAGTAATAATTAGCGCCAAAAACTCGAAAAACACATTTTTTCACTTATGGGGTTTTTTTGGGACCCTATAAAACGGACTTATGGGGGTGATATTTGAAAAGTAATATTTTATTCGCATTCTGTGACCAATCGTGAAGAGAAATAGTGAATTTTAAACTCGATTCATCTAATATTGAGATTTCTGAATAAAATTTACAAAAACGTCTTTTTTTCTTATGGAAAATACGTGTTAAACTTCATGGGGCTTGCGGCACCTCTAAATATATTTTTTTTCAAAAGAAAAGAAATGCATTCATTTTTTCGTGGATTCGAAAAAATTTCAGGGTGTTTTTCATAAAAATTCGGAAAAAATTTTTTGGGCCACCCTTATGTATGTACGTCTATCTGTGAGCACGATAACTTACGAAAAAACTAATCTATTTTTTATTGGCCTTTGGTACACTCTTTTAGTGTCAAAAAACCGGAGGTCAAGAACATTAGCCAGCTATGTTGGATGGAAACTCTTAAAAGTTGGAGCATTTTGGAAATTTTCGGGACTATTTTTTTCAAGACTCGAAAACTTCGAGTACGGCTTTCAGTAGTTAGTGATAAGCCCTAATAGTTTTTTTTAATGGAAACAAAAATGTCAGAGTTGTGGAATTTTCAAAATTCAAAAATATAAACAAAAATGAGGCTTTTTCCAAATAACACAAGATATGAAAAAAAGTAAGGAGACAAAAATGTTTCTTTTTAGGAGCCCTACAAAATGATCTTCACAACTTTTTGAATTTCTCCAAAAAAATCGAAAATTCATATTTTAGTCGCACAAAAAATAATTAAGAATAGAAAAATTTCATTTTTTGGTAAAACTATGTAAGATACGGAAAAATATAAATAAAGAAAAAACTTTGATAAAGAAAAGACTTTGCTCTTAATTTGAATATCATTAAAATAATTTTTTTCGCGAACATTTTTCTTGATCAAAATATTTTTATAATAAACCTAGAGATTTCCCTCTCCCCATATTCTGCCTCTTTGATTTATGATACTTTCAATTTCAATAGTGGAAAATATTATCGAAAATGGAGAATTCAATTTCCTAGCTCTACTAAGCAAGGTACAGAAAATTAGAAAAAAATCTATATATATGTATATATTATATCCTCCCAAAATGTTACATGAAATTTATTCATAATTTATTTCGGAAAAACGCATGATTTTTGTTGTGATTATAAGAAATGTTAACAATAATAACAAGGATAGTTTTCTAGCCAAACCATGCACGATAAAAAAAAGGTGATAAAAAATGGTTAAATCTTGCAGTTCAGCCGCCGCTCTCAATTGAAAAATGTTCTGAACTGGTTATTTCAAGTAGACAAAGTCCGTATTTTTTAGTCCCGAGTTGTTGGAAATGCGAAATTATCAATATTGCACAACAATGTCAGGTAACAGATGAATATGAAAAAGTTTTAGATACAATATGCCAATTTTCTTTATTGAATCAATCGGAAGATAATAAAAGCTGTAGAATATATTGATTAATTTGTCTCTCTAGATGGGACAAATTCAGTAATTTGTTCATTGCGACTTATCTTCCGAATCCAAACAGAACTGAAAAAAAAATCAAGAGAAAATGCAGAAATTAATATATGCACAGATCAAAGATTTCTTTAATCCCTAATTATTTATTCGATGATTTCAATTATTCATTTGCTCAATCCTAAAATATATTTCTCCATTTTAAAAAAGAAATCTTACCTTCACCTCCATTTCCTCTGCGTCCACCTTCAAATCCTCCGCGGCTCCCTTCAAATCCTCCACGACCTTCATAGTCGTAACCTCCTCTACCATAATTGCCACGATTGCCAACACCATTACCAGGGTTACCATAACCTGCGAGAATTTCCTTCATTTTATCATTTATTTTCTATTCATGAGAAATTTCATTAGGACTCTATGTAATTCCTCATTTTTTGTGGTATTGGAGTTCGAATTGAATCAACTTTGAATTCGATACCAGCTTGTTCAGAAACAAGTCATGGATGATTTATTTTACTTTTCTAAAATGGATAACGAGAATGTTTAACATAAAAATATGAAGATACAAGAAGGACAATCAAATAAGATCACAGGTATACTTTTGATACGAGAAAAAAGCAGATTTTCAAGAGGATTTATAGCATTCAACAATTTTAAGTTACGTTACCCTTTTTTGAAAGAAAATCTTATTTGAAGACTGGAACCTGCATAGCTCAAACAAGGTCGTTTAGGTTCAAAATTGATATTGTCTATTGACACTATTGAATTTGAAAGGATATTTGCAATATTTGACCAATAATAAATTATTTTATTATACTATTTATGATGATATGCAATACAAAAATTCTGTTCTTTCATGAATTTTATTTTAATTGGAAATCTTTGCAAGTTTAATTTCTAGTTTACTCAAAAGAAGTATCCGTACCAAATTGTGCTTGGCTAAGGCCCACAAAAGCTGCGAAAATCACGAACAAAGCGTAGAAGAACTTCATGATTAAATCCTTAGGTTTGCAAACTGAAACTGTGGTCTGTGAAAGAAGGAAGTTTGTTTTTATATCCGAACAAAGAGCCGCTAAGAAAATTAAACTTCAAAGTGATTGCTTCCAAGGAAAATATCGTAATATGAGCGTTAATAAGGGACAGGACATGTAACTACAATTGAACATAATTAGGATTATATAGTCATTGCGTAACTATGAAAAGAAGTTTTCATCGTGAATATACTTTCGAATTAATTTTTCTGATGAAATTCGTTGAGCATGGTACTGAAGAGGCGTTAAAATTGAGCAGGATGGAAATGTTTTTTATTATCAATATACCACTAAGCCATATCCCTTTGGGATAAGCGTAATTCGTTTACGCTTTATAATTGTAAACGAATTATTATAGGTTGAGTTGTAAATTGAGGAGGTCACAGTCTCCTGCAGGAATCTGTTATATATACTAAAATTCAGGACATATTACAGAAATGTTCGAAAGTGAATATTTTCTTAAGTTTTTTTCACCGACGGAACTGGAATTAAATTTTTCGCAACATATTTTTTATAAAACACACGATATTACCAATTCAAAAATGGAACATTTTTTCATATTTATCTGTTTTATTCTTTTATAAATTTAATGATTCAAACAATTTGGAAAATTCCGAGATGAATCTGAAATTGAATATTTGTAAAGCCGCTTTTCGGTTGTGACAGCTTGATTCCAAAGTTATGTGTGAAAACATCTGAAAATTGCCTTTGGAATCGAATCATGCAAGAAAAAAACATTCGAAATTGATTTTTTTTAGTGTATTTGCTGGACTTTTCTGTCGGAAATATTTTAACATTTTTGTAGGAAGAACTTTCCAATCATTCCAAACATCAGTTTTAAATTTCCCTGTTTTGGTGTTCATTCCACATCATCCACATTAAAAAAAAACATCTCTGAATACTATTAAAACGCTGGACTCCTAAAATATATAGAGTTTCTGGAAGTCAGCAATTTTCATAGCAAAATATTTGAATTGGAATTATTTCAAATTTAAATCAGTGTCAGTATTGGGATCTGCCGCACTGCGCTATGCCACCTGGTGGTAGAATTTGAAACGTTCATCTGCACGTAGATTCTGACAGTGTGGATTAGGTACCCTACAAAATTAGTGTTTTTGGAGAAACAAACGATAAATAGTGTGTGTCAGTGACATAGAATCATTGGAAAAGTTGATTTTTTTCCGTAAATAAAACCTAATGATGGAATTTTCACCACGAAAGTCAAAAAGCAAGGAGTTTTGTTGTGTGTATGGCTGTTCCTCTACAGCGCGTAAACATGAAACGATAAGGTTTTTTCGTTTCCCAAAATTGGGTGTGATTTCTGTTAAGATAACAGATCTGTTTGGAAATTCTGAATCAATTGATCGACGTATTGCTTTGGAGAATGCATTGGGAATGGGAAAGTATACGACTGACAAAAACTATATATATAATTGTGTGTCGCTTGCTCGAAAAGTATTTTCGGAGAACCCTAACCTCCAAAGTACTTTACATCTGCACGATCATAAATAAACGAAAACTTGCACGAAGATTCGAAAATAAAAATCTGAATCTTTCATGAAGGTTCCAATAACATTGGAAACCCCCCTATTTTGAATTGTATTCTTCCAACATATCCATATTGAAATGTTACTTATTGAATATTAGTATTTATTTACATTTTATTTAAAAAAATGAGATTATAATTTATCATTGGAAATTATAGATGGAAATAATAAATTCAGAAAGAAGAAAAAAACATATTTTCAAGGGATAAATTATATTGTTCTTCATCCTCAAAAAAATGCATCAATAGTAGCTTTTATGTAGGAGAAAATCCACTCAAAAGACCAGACGACACAGCGAGTAATTGGAGTTTTCTAGAAGTATTTCAGTTTATTTAGAATTAATTGATCAAAGCAATATCTAATGACTCATAAATAACCTCTATTTTGCAATAAATAAAGTTAGTAACTGATTTGTTTTCAATTTCAAATTTTCTCTTTCCTGCTAGAAACTTCGGATAGAACGTTCTTTTCCCTCGTGAAAATAAGAGATCAAGATCTTAAGTAAGAACTTATACAAGAAATTGCGCAAGAAATATCATAAGGTCCATAGTAAGTCCTTATGGAAGTTCTTACAAGCGGTTTCCGTTCCACATAGTTACCATGATTGACAAGTTCTTGTATAAGTATATGTATGTATGTATGTATGTGTGTATATATGTATGTATGTATGTATATATATACATATAAATACATATATACTTATACAAGAACTTATCCATCATGGTAACTATGCGAAACGAAAACCACTTGTAAGAACTTTCATAAGAACTTACTATGGTTCTTTTGATATTCCTTGCGCAATTTCTTGTATAGGTTCCGAGATCCTCTAGGCGTCGCTGGCGGCCTAACACGCGTCTCGACCAGCTCCGGCTTTTTGTACTGGTTTTTTTTCGTCTTGCGGATTTTGGAGAAGTGAAAAGTGGTGTTTTGGTTTTCTCACCCCAATATCTATCTGCTGTACTGTTTGTCGGTTGTTTTTCCCATGTTCGGGCGTGTGAAACCCAATCCTTGGGTTAACCTAACCTCAAAGTGCCACGTGGTGAGGTGCGCTGTTTGTACTGGTTTGTGCGGCTTGTTTCATCGAGTGTTTAGACCATTATTTGACCATTGTGATCAAACAAAAGTCTGGTCCATCGCTGTATTTTGGGAATAACAGGTGCCCAGTCAATAAGGATAGACGTGAATCGTGATGCACCCTATATTTGTGATACCTGCATCGTATGTAGTGGTTTTCCTCGACGACTACCAACACTTTACGCTAGGATCTATATGTATATGAAGGTATAGACTATAAATCTCGGTTCCCCACCATAGCTAAACCTCCTAGTACCTCTACATTGCTTGCACCCCCTCCTCAAGACGAAAACTTCTTGTGTGTGATATGCAAAGACAAAGTGGTGAAAAACAAAGTTTTTTGTCCCGGTTGTCAAGCCCTCTATCACCCAGGATGCGTTCGGAAAACCGCAATGATTCCTGACGTTGGTTATAAAAATGCTGTGGACCCCCTACCTCTCCCGGACCTCTGGACCTGCAGGCATTATTGCGTTCTGAATTTGCCATTATGAGGGAACCCTTCGCTATTGATTTGGAGAAGGTTAATAATACTGTCGCCAACTTATCCGAGTACTTACAATCATTTGATACGAGGATCTCAGATTGCGAAACTATCGTAAGCGATCATAAAAAAAGGATTGAAGAGCTCGAGGTTAAAGTTGTCGAACTGCAGGACCAGGATCACTGTAAACAGGCGCAGGCGCAGTCCACAGATATTCTTGGTAAGTTTGAAGACCGCTTGAAACGAAAAAATAATTGAATTATTTTTGGTCTCTCAGAGGATGATTCTGTGCCTGTCCCGCAGAGTAATCTCTCTCACGCCCAAGATAAGTTGGCTGTTTTTAACATCTTTCAATCTTTCATCCTGGATAAAATCGTTTTTGATGAGTTTGAAACCTGGCGAATTAGGAAATTTTCTCAGACACTTCCGAGGCCCAGGCCAATCAAAGTCATTTTCGCGACATCCCAGTCTGCCCTGCGAGTTCGGAAGGCGTTTATAGATGCAAGATTGTCCCAGCAACCACCAGCTCAAATAAAACATCTCAGTGTTTCAATAGACCGGACCCAATTGCAGCAAGATGAGTACAGGCGGGCCAAGAAGGAAATCGACGCCAGAATATCAACAGGGGAAAAGAACCTGCGCATCCAGAATCGCCGAGGTATTCCAACGGTGGTCAAAGGTCCTCCACCCAATACAAACAACCACCCTCACGAATAAAATCCTTTAATCAAGTTTATTTTTCTGTTTTTTATCAGAACCTTCGTAGTCTTAATACTAAACTCAATATTGTTCACAATTTTTCTCACATTATTAGCTACGATCTTATAATTGTTCCTGAGTCTTGGTTGAAACCTGACCTCTTGGCGCATCATATTTTTTATGGAAACTCTTTAGATGTTTTTAGAGACGATAGAATTGGACGAAGAGGGGGCGGGGTACTTGTAGGTGTGCACCCAGATAAACACGCTAATAATATTGACCTTGCACCCATTTGTGACTTCGACAGTAACATCAACATAGTAGGTCTTAAAGTGATGAAGAAATCACTCACGTTAATTATACTCGCAATTTATTGCCCACCTGGCTTGACTCTTTTGCAATTTTCTAATTTTCTTGAAAACTTACAAGACCTCTATGACCTTACATGTTCTAATTTAATAATCATTGGTGATTTCAACTCTCCTAAATTTATAGATTATACACTTGGTAATTCATATGATAAAAAATCAAGCTTATTCCTCAATATTATTGCGTCTTCTGATCTGGTGCAGAGAAATGCAGTCTTGAATAAAAATAAACAATGCCTGGACCTCGTATTCACAAATTTCCAATGTCACATTTCAAAAGCTATAACTCCTTCAGTCCCTGAAGATGCTTATCACCCTGCGTTATCACTCTATACTACCTTCAAATGTACTGCCCGCACACAGCCTTCTAAAGCTCTCCCTGAACCAAGCCACCCAAGGCTTAATTTCAAGAAAGCAAATCTTCCTGCATTGTATGTAGGCCTCGCTAATATTTACTGGTCTTTCCTAAAGCTCGCTAGTGGCGTGGAGGAAGCTTACGACGCGTTTACTAGTGTCTTATTCCAGCTCATTGGGGACTGTGTCCCTCCCTTTATTACTAAGACTTTTAGAAACAATAAATATCCACCTTGGTTCTCGAAATCCTTTATAAATGATATATCAATTAAGAATAACTTGTTAAAGAGGAGTAAGCATGGGTGCTCAGTTTAATATGCAGATAAGTTAAAACTCATCTCGAATAGTATTCACAATTCAATAATCAGAGACCACTCCCGTTACATAAGTGGCATTGAGAAAGACATAAGAGTTAACCCCAAAGCTTTCTGGAAATTCGTGAATAATAATAACACTGGTTCTAGACTATCGAATTTATGTGTAATGGTCCCATAATATTGAGTGATCCGCGGGCTGTGGTGAATGCGTTTGCTGATTAGTTTTCTAGTGTGTTTCGGGTATCTGATGCACTTGAGGAACCTCCACTTGTCCTTCTTGATTTTTATGCTTGAAATCTATTCCTCCTGACAATCAATGATGTAGAAGCTGCAGCCAAGTCCCTAAAAGCTTCAGAAACGGCAGGCGTTGACCAAATGCCTAGTTTTTTCGTCGAAGATTGTGCAACGGTACTTTCTGAACCGCTAACAATCATTTACAACATCGCTCCAAAAACAGTTTGGTTTCCTGTCGCCTGTTAGGCTTCCAAGATTGTTCCTGTCCATAAGGCTGGTGACAAGTCGGATATAGGCAACTGCCGTCCTGTGACCATGATTCCTAATTTTGCAAAAGTCTTTGAGTTCTCATTAGCTCACTTAATCCATTCAGCAATTAAACCCATCCTGTCTGACGAGCAACACGGTTGTGTTCAAAAGAAACACGAACATTTACAAATCTTATGTACTTCACACAATTTTTAAACGATGCTACTCGGGAAGGTTACCAGGTTGACGTTGCTTATTCCGACTTTTCAGAAGCCTTCGACAGAATCGACCACACAATTCTTAAATTCAAATTGGACGATATAAATATTCCTAGTAATGTAACGCAATTGCTAATAAATTATTTATCCAATAGACCTAATCAGGTAATACACAAGGGTTTTTCATCAGATATTTTTCATTCAACGTCTGGGGTTCCTCAAGGCTCAGCCCTTGGTTCACCGATTCTTAATATTTACGTCAATGATGTTAAACAAGTTTTGAAAACAAGTTTTCTAAAATATGCGGATGATGTGAAGCTCTTCCGAATTACAATGAATCATGCAGACCATGACGTGCTTCAGTCTGACCTCAATAACCTTTTCCAATGGTGCAACGATAACAACTTGCCTTTAAACATGAATAAATGCAGTGTAACGACTTTTCAAAGATCCGACAGCCCAGTATTTCATAAGTACAAAATTGATCTTAATCCACTGGAAAGGGTTTTGTCTATTCGCGACATAGGCTTATTATATGATCCGGAACTCAATTTTACAGACCAGATCCAAACAATGGTATCTTCTGCCTCGAGGGCGCTTGGTTTTATGATACGATCTAGCAAACATTTCGACGATATTTTTGCAATAACAATGCTTTATAAGGCGATGGTTAGATCAAGACTAGAATACTGTTCAATTATCTGGAACCCGATACACTTGAAATATGCCACTCAAATTAGGAATGTTCGAAAGAGATTCATAAAATACGTCACCTTTGAACGAGATAAAAACTATCCCCCTCGAGGCTCTGACTATTCAGCTATGTGTGCGACATTTGGTTTTTTGACCCTATCCGAGCACCGTATCCTAGCTGCATGCCTATATATGTTTAAGATTCTACGTTCAGAAGTAGATGTACCGGCTATCCTACAACAAATCATGTTTAAGATTCCTAGATCCGCTGCTCGTCATTATTTGTCTTTCTACATACCGACACCTAAAAATTCTATCGCCCAGAGGGCCCCTATCTATAATATGTGTAATAATGTAAATCGCCTTGTTCCCACCTCAACGACCAATTTTGACCTTTTTAATGTAACCAAACCGGCTTTTATAAAATGCTTGAACTCATACTCAATTCAGGCTAGAAATGCGCAATTATATCATTCTTGCTTCAGTTAGCACTATTTATCTTTTATGTTTTTTTTCTACAGCGACGACCTTATATTAACATACGTTTTCTCTTATCTTCCTTTTCTCTTTTTTCTGCATTGTCCTAATGCCTGCGCTTCACACATGCAATCGCCACTGTTACGGCTTCTCTTTTCACAAATATGCGTATTTTTTTTATTTCTACGTTTATGTGGCGTTTTCACGTGTTATCATGTTACCCTTCATATGAGCTCATTCAGGTCGCGGGGAATGTAATTGGTAATTGGTAAATATAAGTTCTCACTCAAGATCTTGATCTCTTATTTTCAAGAGGGTTCGAAGCTATTCAGGCTTTACGAATCCACAGATTTAAGCGATACCCAGCTTCATTTTTTCATAATATAAATAATTTTAGCCGACTTTCGCACGTTTTCAATGCTTTGATTCAAAACCTACCTAGAATAGCGGCCATATTGGAATCGAAACGCCGTCGGCGCCGTCTAGATGTCTGATCCCAATAGCCACAAAAAATATATTGTCCTCGCCAGACCCGCTGCATCGACCATGTAGGTGTATGTGGACGTAGGTTGTCTTACACAGAAAGTCATTTGGGACTCTAACGTACCATAAACCTGTGGGTACTCTTAGTACCACGGCATGGAATGCACACGTTCTGTTCGTGCTGGGTATGTTTACGTCCTATCTGTATGGGCGCTCGGAGCTCCTATCTTTGGGAACGATTCAGTCCCAAGTTTTGAGATGCTGAGTCGCTTCGGTGCGAAGCATCTCCCAACACACTGAACCTATCGACCGTTGCGGCTGCGTGCTTCAAGCTTGGGACGGAATCAGTCCCAAGCTTGGGCGCGAGCGACTCTCGTAGTCGATGGGGCCAATAAGCACCATACTTTGGTGTTTGCTCGTCCCACGTTTTGCATTTCCACCGTCTAAAAATACTTGGGAACAATACGTTCCCAAAAGAGCTAGAAAATCGGTCCTAAATGACTTTCTGTATAGGATCCGGGGAATCTGGAGGGGATGAACTAAACCGAGTGATAGCGCTGCGAACGGGACAGCGAACATTTGTATTGTTTTGCATTGGAAAATGCAACCAAGTGATTTAGAAACACGTTTTATAGGATTACTGATAAGAAATAGACGATGAGGTGAGTAGCCTGGTGAAAGTGTGATTGATTTTAAAAGTGTTTGTCTCTTTATAACTGCAAAACGGTGAAAGCTATGAGGTATCATTGCATAGCTCCTGGTTGCAAGTCAGGTTATAACGGCCAAAATTGTCACTTTTTCCTCGTACCAAAAGATACAAAATTATTTGCGTCGTGGCAAAGGGCAATTTTAAGAGACGATGTCATTTAAGAACATAATAATCCAGTTTGCAAAAAGCATTTTCGGCCAAATAATATGTAATTTGAACGTCTGATGTCCGCGAAGCAGATGGCACTGTCATGCTTCGGAAAAATATCTCCCAGTCATTTCCTGTTCATATAATTAAAAATAGTTTTTTAAATCACTTTTTCTTGATTTGAAATAACAATTTGTTTATCTTTAAAAAAGGCTATATAATGACAGTTTTTTCATGATAAAGGCTTTTTAATTATGAACAGGCAATGGATGGAAGATATTTTCCGGAGCACTCGTAATATCTTTCTAACCTCAAACTTTGAAAATTTTCATCGGATTTATAATTAATTTTTTTCAAATAAGAGTTTCTTTAATTAATGAGATAATAACCACGCACACGCCTCAAATAAGTTATAAACCATGTACACACTTCAAAAACTCACCTGAGACATGACACTTCCATCTGCTTCTCGGACTTCAGACGTCCGAATTATGTATTAATATATTATTTGGCCGAAAATGCTGTTCGCGAATTGCGTTTTTTATGTTTCGAAATAATATCGTCTCTTGAAATTGCCCTTGGCCACTACGCAATTAATTTTGGGTCCTTTGGTACGAGGAAAAAGTGACATCATTGGCCGTCATAGCCTCACTTGCAACCAGGAGCTGTGCAATGATACCGCATAGTTTTCACTGTTTTGCAGTTATAAAGAGACAAAAACTATTCAAAAATAAATCACACTTTCTATAGGCCGGGACTCCCTTTATTGTCTATTTTTTACCAGTAATCCCATAGAACGCGTTTCTAAATCACTTGGTTGCATTTTTCAATGCAAAACAATACGAATGTTCGCTGTCCCGTTCGCAGCGCCATCACTTGGATTAGTTTATCCTCTCCCAATTCTTCGGATGCCAAGAAAACCAAAAAAGTTGCGGCGATGCATAGGGCTGGTTCTGGCGCCCATACGGTAGAGCTGCGACAGCGCCACGGAGACGTTTCAGCGTACATACGTGAGGTGGCGTTGGCTATCTGCACCGGTAAAGCCAGTAAATTTTTACATAACCTCGAATCTTGTCTTATTTTACCATGGTGAAATTTGTTGAAGTAACAGTGAATTCAATTTTAGTAGATAATGGATGCGTAGGTAAATAATAAAATAATGGAATGGAGAATTTACAACATATCGATTTGTTCAGCAGAAAGTATCCAATAACTATCGAAATGCACTCTATGTTTGAAAAGGGAGTGCACTTTGATATCGACGGGATGTGTTTATAATTCAATAATGATTTTCTCGCTATGTTACTCCCGAACATTCTCTTACTGAAATATATATAATGGAGTGATTCAGAGGTATTACATACAATAAATATGATCAGCTTATAAACTGAAAGCAGATCACCGATCAATTTTCAATTTCTAATAGAATCACGACTTTTCTGAATTTCTGGATAAAGTTCCGAGAAGCGCTTACATCCGAATATTTTAAAACTCTGTATACCTACGTATTTTGACGCGTTGATCACTAATATGATAGTGAAAGTACCCGCAAATTTGACTTTCATGGTGAAAACCATAAAAATTATGATTTTTACGGTTATATCAGTGAATAGTGGAAATGTATAAAAAAGCTTCGAATAAAAATTGAAGATCCTTTGAAAATACATATTTTATGTTGAACATGTTTTTACCCTACGACTGATGGTTTTCGACGAAATAGACGTCAAATATGAAAAATCACAGATATACTGCAAAATCTTTAGCGGTGTGACTTGAATTGTATGAAAAATTCCTGGAAGGCTGGGTGGGCGTTAAGTATTGAAGATCGCAGAAATCATAAATCTAAAAAAGCTTGGAATGTTGGGTACGAACGCGTAGAATGGATGAGAGAAATGAAACTTACGAGAGCTGACATTGGTCGGAAGAACACATGGGTCATAGAGTGCCTTCCCGCCTTCCAAGAGACTTGGGGAATGGAAAAGGTGTGTGACCCACATTATTTCTATAACCAGTTATAGAGGTGCCGTCACGCCCCCCCCCCCCCACGAGACTGAGGAAATGGGGATGGCGTGTATTCCAATTAACTTCTGTGGCCAGTCATAGGTGCGCCTTCCCGCTCCCATTGCACGTTGAAAAGGGTATCGCGTGTAAGCAACTCTGCACTTCGTACCGACATTTTTCCTTTTTCTATCGAAAACTGTCAGTCGTACGTTAGAAACATATAAAAAACATAAAATATGTATTTTTAAAGGACCTGCAACTTTTATCTGAAGTTTTTATTATGAATTTCCACTATTCACTGAGATAGACGTAAAAAAACATGATTTGTATGAGTTTTTCATGGTTTCCATTTTGAAAATCAAATTTGCGGGTAATTCAACTATCAAATTCGTGATCAGCGCGTCGAAAGACGTAGGTATACAGAGTTGCAAATTAATCGGAGGTAAGCGCTTTTCGCGCATTCCAAAAAACTTCATTATTGAAAAGAAGAATCAGTTTAAGGGAGCCAGGAAAGAATTGTTGTTTTACATGTTTTATTATATGAACTGTCATTTTTTTAGGGGTTAGACTTTTGAAAAGAGGTTCGGCTTTGAGGTCAAGTTAGAAACTAAGATGAATTTACATAGACTTCAAACAGACCCGACCGCTTTTTCTATTTTAAAACAGCCCTTGGAAACAAAGAAGAAATAGGTTTAAATACAATAACTTTTTCGCTTCCCCAGACTGATTCTTGTTTTCAATGGCTAATCAGTTGAATATTCTTGGTTCCGGTTAAAAACTCGTTTTTCCGGTTTGAAATTGGTTTTCAAACTAAAAATGTCACACGCCGCTACCCCCCCCCCCCCCCCCCCCCCCCCCC
>WSXT02028578.1:0-13821 GCA_011762715.2 Neuroterus valhalla | reverse complement strand
GACGTTTCGCGAGCATTGCAGCTCGCATCGTCAGGACTGGCCAGTCCTGAAGATGCGAGCTGCAACATTCGCGAAACGTCGACAAAATTTATAGTTTTGTGCACGATCAAAACCCGAAACAACTTAATTTTTCATAATGGATCATCGTGAAAGCATTAAATCTTTATAATATTGGAAGCCTTGGGTCTCTAGGTTAGTTAGTATGAAACGATAGTCCCCTACGTAGGATACGCGGATGGAGTACACATCTGACCCAATTTTGTACACTTTTGGCTTGAAGTTTGTAGATGTTTTCAGGATTGAATTAAACATCGAGTAGGGATGACTAATTTCGTCTATGATGACGTTAATTAGGAGTATTTTTCCCGGTCCTGATTGGGATGAATTTTTGTTACAGGGTTTATCAATGTTTTTAAAGTTTATTGAAGGTGTAATCTTGGTGCTACTTACGGAAGAATAGCTGAATGAGGAGGAGGAACCTGGTCTTGAGGTACGCATGCGCTTATTCGATGAGACGATTGTAAAGCCATCGTCTTGGTCCATCTTCTCCAGAACGTCTCCACGTGATGTGGATTGGAGTAGCGGATAGCGCCCTTCTTGCTTCGGAGGCATCGTAGCCTCGAAAGCACTTGATATAGTAGACTTAGAGATTTATCCAATAGCCACTGGTTATATTCAACAATTCACTGGAAACATTCACGAATCAAGTTCGAGACTCAAACACTGAAATGATGATCATGATAGGCCAGAATCTATCAATCTATCATTAGCATCTCCGTCAAGCTCCATTCTCAAATGGGTTTAGTCTTATTTCGGTAATTGGCACAACAGAGTAACGAATAGAAAGTGGTGGGCTTTCTGACTGGTATGAAGTTCCTCAAGGCTTCACTCTGGCCCCGTTCTCTTCAACTTGTAAATCTCTGAACTTAGTAGCGAACTTCAACACTGCAGCTACCACAAATATGCTGACAATTTAAACTCTACTTGTCGGGACCTATATCTTTACTGATTAGGTTACTAATACTAGTTCAATAAGAAATCGATCATTTTATCCTTTGGGCCTGGAAGAATGGACTCGTTCCTAATCCGGGTAAAACGCGGGAGATAGTTTTCAAGCCTACTTCCTTTCCATCGCTTAAAACTCTGGCATTTCTTCCACCCGTATCGAAAATCTTACAATCCCTTTCTCTGAAGTGGTTGAAGATTTCGGTTGTCTTCATAACCGTACCTTGCCCTGGAAGGAACAGGTACAGAGTATCTCTAGGAAAACCTACAGAATATTACAAAAATTAATCAGGATGAAGGACTCTTTGCTCACCTCCGCCCTTTGCTTCTGATTTTGCCTCACTTTGACTACGGCTGTTTCGTATTTGACAATTAAAATTTCAAGCTCGAGCTTACGTTGAAAGCTTGTGTCCGTTTTATCTACAATTTGCCTAAATTTGAAACAAAACTCCAGACAGACAAAAAGCTGGTCTGCTAAATGTTGACGAGAAAAGACAATTCTTCATGCATTATCTGTTTTATTTTCTTTTCATGAACAAAGCTCTAGAGTATCTACTAAAATTTTTCTAGTTCGTAGACAGTGACCAACTATCACAGTCTTAGCTGCGTGAGAGGAAACCAATTCTAAAAATTCTACTGCATAGAACTTGTAAGCTCCAAAGGTCCTCCATAGTAAGAGGTGCACGACTTTGAAAGAAATTACCTCCGGACGTAAGAAATGCACCTCCATTTTATCAATTCGAAAATCTCTTTTTTCAATCCTTGTAGGATTCTTCGAACTCTACTCTTGAAATTACTTACTGGTAGAATTTCAATCTTTAACCTTGTAATACCTAAATATAAGGTTAGGAGTAGGATATAGCATTGCGCCCCAAAAAATGGTTTGTGTTACACTTTTTAAAATTATTATTCTGATTTTTTTTGGAAACGACTGGTCGTACGAAATTTTTACCAAAGTTATAAGAATGTGTGCCGCTGTTTATTTGTCAGGTAAAGCAGGTCCCAACATAAAATAGTTGAAAAACAGAATTTCTCGGAATCGTCATATGAAAACTCACAATTACACGTTGGTGCTTAATTGCTTTTCTATTTTTTTCGTTCCGAACCATCCTACTGTACATGACACATTAAATCAGGTTTTATCAATATCAATATTTACAATGTCGAAGGTCCGCAGTCCCTCTTCAAAATCACCATGTGTGTAACTTCAGTGTTAGTGAGAGACAAGACCTTACTAAATTTACCTTCTAATCATAATACTATGGTAGGTACGCTGTATTGTCCAGGATATAGAGTGAATTCAACTTGCTATAAAATTCTTGATTTCTTCAATATTTCCATGACTGGATTCGAATTAATTCTTTGAATTATTCTCTAAATCGGAAAATAGAGCATCTTATAAGTACGTTTCTTCAAATTACTCTTTTGTGGAAAAGGTTATTCTGAATAAATGTCTGAAAATTCATCTTATTTTATGCTTTCTGGATTTACAATTATTCCATCTACATAACGAGCTGAAGCGCGTTGATAACTTAATATGTAAATAGTTCATAAATCTATATACACAACGAAGTCCTTATTCATATTGTAATTTTCTGAAATTGTCCCATTCAGATATAACACATCAAAAGTTGTGTGAGTTTAAACCGGATGGCTGTATCTTTCCAACGTGTATGGTGGTGAAAAACTCTTAACTCATCCTGTTGGGATATTGAAGTTCCGGAACACGGTGGATTCCACCTACAATAATCAGATCATTTCGTCTGGGATTAACTAAGGTGCCTGAAGGAAGTACTTTCTTCTCTTCTGGAAGAATTCGTCTCATGATACCGGTATCCATGTTTATAGAAATCCGTTTATGACTTGAATCACACAATGAACGAACAGTATCTCCTCCGTCCATGAGTCCAATAATGTTACCTTCAAAGTTTATTATCGCACGAACTACTTCCGTTGGTAGTATATGACGGAAACATTGTGCATTTACTAACATCGTGAGTATTTGGTTGCCAGGAAAAATCACTTTGGTCAATTTCAATTGGTGGCGCCGATTACGTATTGCACGATCAGAACACCAAATAGAGGTCTGAGATCTGGTTGTAGTCTGTATTCTGACAGGGAAAATTACGCTCGTAGAGGTCAGAGGGCTCATAGGAGCCTCGTGACCCGTCGGAGCCTGAGAGCTCTCAGAAGTTTGAGGTCTGTCCGGAGGATGAAGGCTGACCTGAGAATCATCCCTGGTAGGAGACTCAAGCGTAAAAGAAGAACCAGGTCCACCATAAAAAGATTCGTAAGCTGTGTCGGCGCCATTAGGTAAACAGTTGAATTGCGAACTTATTTCTGCAAGAGAAAAAAGGAATGGATGAAGTTAACTGCAAGAAATATATATTGTTAGAAAACCAGGTTGAAGCATGCAGTATATTCTTATGCAGGTGGCGATCTTATCATCTTACAGTATTATCTTCTGAGCGTAGCTCTTGAACGTCCCACTGGGGTCGTTTGCGGCAAGGCTTCTTTTATTTGAAAATACTGCCCTTTCATGACTTAAAGTGATTTCAATAGATGCTATATAATTCGAAAAATCTGTTTTCAAAAATTGACTAAAAATTTGCACTGGCACTGTTCAAAAGGTCTCGGCACCACTGAACAGGCTACCGGGTACGTCGCCGTGCTGCGGAAAAAGGGGCCCTGTACCGAGGATTTCTGTTGAATACACTCGCACAACTGAATAATCAGTCGCAGGCAATGATCCAGAGTTTGTTCCAATGGAACAGGGCAGTCCCTTCCTTTCTCTTCTACCTGACTCTCTAGCCTGTTCCTAAGCACTTCCGCATAGATCTTATACCCCACCGACATCAGAGTAATACCTCTATGATCCTCCATCTTTTTAACCTCTCCCTTTTTTATGAGTGAAATCACTAATCTTGTCCCCCATTCTTCAGGCCATCCTTCTCCTCCCTATACGTTATTACAAATTCTCCACATTTCCCCCCATATTTTTGAGCTTTATTTTTCATTCTATCCTCTTCTGTCGCTCTCTTTCTTTTCAAACTTTCAATTGCCTCTTTTACTTCCGCCCTACTTACATCGTTTTTATTTTCCCCTCCTTCCTCTGCTACCTTCTTCTCTTCTCTAACCTTAATCCCCCCCTCCCCCACCTAACAGTCCTCTGAAGTACTTTGTCCATCCAATCATTCTTATGTCATCATTCACCCCCTTCCTTCTTCCTCTTTCCCTATTTATCACCTCCCATACCTTTCCTTCCTTTACCGCTTTCTCCACTATGTCTCCTCTTCTCCATTCTGTAACACTCTCCTTTATTTTCTCTTTACCTCCCTTTCATTCCTCATCCCACCATCCTATTCTTTCTATGCCCCCTCCTCTTTTTGGATAAAGCCTCTTCTAACTTATCTATTACCCCCTTCATTCTTTCTAATATCTCGTCTACCCCTTCCTGCTCCTTACCTTCTAGATTCTCCGCCTTCATTTTTGCTCCAAATTCCTTTAGTTTTTCTCTTCCCCAGTGCTCCATGCTTGTCTTCCTTACCTTCCCTCCTCCCTTTCTACCTTTGGAATGTTTATGACCTCCTTCCGATTTCGCGATTTCTGGGAAGTGTTCTAAGCCTATCTCATTACCCATTTCCATTCCTACCATAAGCTTCCTTACCCTTTCTTCAGCTAGAACGTAGTCTATTACTGTTTCTCCTTTCCCTGTGAATGTTATTTCTTTATCCTCGTCGATCAATATTTGTATAATTATCTACGATTCAAAATATCCATAAATAAATGATAAAATAAATATTTATCACAATACGCACAATTGATATAAATTTTTTGGAAATTCAATTGAAGAAAATATAAATGACATTGAAAATTGAAAATATTTATAAATAATTCGAGAAATTCATAAATAAATAATCAAATGAATATTTATCACAAAAAGTTTTATTATCTATGATACATATTCATAAACTCAAACTTGCGAGCAAAGCGAGCCGCGCGCCACGCGCGCGATGAGAATATACGCCCCCAGCAGGCAAATTTTTTGTTTTAAATTCTCATGTTTAATTGAACATTTGTCGTTTAAGATTGAAAATCTGCCTTTCTGATAAAAGATTAATCTTCTTTGATCAAGATTCAACTTTTTTGCCAAGCCTATGTGGTTTTGTATAGGGAATTATTCATTTTAAAGAAATATAATATAAATAAATAAATTCTGTACTTTATCAATTTTTTCAATCTTCATTATAAATAAACATGCAATTTGGTCAAGTTTAGAATTTCCTTGCACATTTATTTATAATTTTTCGAAAAATATTTTGAAAATAGCTGATTCATGAATAAAGTAGCTCTCGCAATATATAAATTAGATAAATAATTTGTTTCTCGATAAATAAATATTGGAATAGTTTTTCCACATGATTTTTAGTTTTGCAGACTTTATAAAAAATTTTTATAATTTCTTTTCATCAGATAAGCAAAAACTAATTTGCAACTTATCAATTTATAAATAAGACAATTCAACACATTTTAAATATTACTTTCCAAATGTTACCCCCATAAGTCTGTTTTATAGGGTCCAAAAAACCCCATTAGTGAAAAAATGGGGTTTTTGAGTTTTTTCCGCTAATTGTTATTTTTTTGTGATTTTTTTATGAGAATTGTTTCAAATACATGAAATACTACCTAATAATGATAATTAGATGTTCATTTAAATTATTTAAACTATTGATTATTGTTTTTAGCAACTTTCTCTTAGAGAAGGGTTAGAAAGTCAAGGTTTTTTCTGAATTTTTCAACCTATTTTCAACGTTCCAGTTGAAGCGAGGTCATGATAAATTGAAATTGAGAAAAATAATTGTTTAAACAATTTTTTATTATTAAAACAATATTCTCTTAGAAAAATGCTACAAACTTGCGATTTTTCCTGAAATTTTCAACTTTTTGACCACTCTCTACTTGCAGTGGGTTAATATTTAATTTATTTAAGAAAAATAATTGTTTAATCGAAATAATATTGTTTATGGCTTTCTCCTTTTGAATTTGTGCTGAAAAGTTGCGGTTTTTCCCAAACTCTTCAGCTTTTTGTCCACTTTTCACTTAGTAAGGTGAAAGTGAATGCGAGTAACAAACATGTTTATTTAAATATTTATTATTGTTTATAGCCATTTCCTCTTTGATAAGTGCTAGAAAGTTGTGGTTTTTCTGAAATGTTTAACTATGCACTGAATGTCTAATTTGAATGAAATTCAATTAGATTGAATTAGATTCAATTGATTTAATGGTTGGTTAAAGGAGATTGTTTTTTATTTGAAATGAAATTATTTTTTTGAAAAATCAATCCTTATATTTATGTTATATTTTCAGGTCTAAAATCAAGCTCTTCGGTTCACAGTTGAACTGCTTTTTTTAAAAATCAATTTTTGCGTTGAAGATCCATAATTTTTGTAGAAAATTCAGAATTAAAATTTCACTGAATGAATTCAGCTTCTTTGTTTCAATAGATTTTTTTTTTAACATTGGGAAAAGAACAAAAATAATTTTCTTAAAACAATACAATCCTATTTAGAATATGATTCTCTTCAATGTTTATTTATTATTTGTTCACAACTAAAAAGGTAAAGCAAAGTTCAAGAGAAGATTGCCATCAACAATAATATTTTGTTTGAACAATTATTTTTGTTAAACATGAATTGATTATGAGGTACTTTAATCTAATTGAAAAGTGATAAAAAGTTGAAAATTTCAGGAAAAAACCGCAACTATGTAGTATTAGTCTTGAAGGAGATAGCTATAAACATTCAGGATTTGTATAAACAATTATTTTTGCTAAATTAAATTAAAGATTACTCACTTCGAATAAAAAATGGACAAAAAGTAGAAAATTTCCTAAATAAATCGAAACTTTGTAGCATTATTCTTTGACAATATAGTTATAATTATTAACAAATTATTAAAAAAATTATTGTTAGAAAGAACCTTGACTTTCTAACCCTTTTCTAATGGAAACTTGCTAAAAACAATAATGAATTGTTCAAACAATTTAAATAGACATTAAATTATCAGTACAAAGTAGAATTCCATGTATTTGAAACAATCTGTGTTAGAAAGAAACGCAAAAAAATTATAATTAGCGCAAGAAACTCGGAATACCCATTTTTCCACATATGGGGACCCTATAAAACAGACTTACGCGGGTGATATTTGAAAAGTGATATTTTATTTGCATTCGTTGAATAATTGTGAAGAGAAATGGTGAATTCCGTACTCGATCCACCTAATATTGAGAATTCTGAATAAAATTTACAAAATCGTCTTTTGTTCCTACGGAAAATACTTGTTCAACTTCATGGGGCTTGCACCCACTCTGAATATTTTTTCTCAAGAAAAAAAAATGAATTAATTCTTTTGTGGATTCGAACAAATTTCCGGGCGTTTTGCACAAAAATTCGAAAAAAAAATTTCTAATGAATTTTTGGACTACCCTACTATAAATACATATACCACCTCCTATACCGCGCCTTCATTCGGAGAGCGCCTTACTAAGAGGCAGAGCCAGAAGAATCTCGAGAGCAGGGAAGAGCGTAAGTGGGAGTAGCGCGTTTCCTGGAAAACACTTTCCCTACTATCCCAAAAGGCGCCTTATTGAGAGGCTGTACTGTATCAGACTGAAATCTAAGTTTCGAACGGTCTTCCGGATGAGATTAATCTGGATTGTGTCCAGTCGAATTCGTGTTTTGTACGGTCTGAAGAATACGATCAATCCGGAATGTGTCCGTTCGGGTCCGTGTTTTGTATAATCTTCTGGATGCGGTTGATCCAGTATGTGTTCTGTCGAGTCCGTGTTTAGTAGGGTCTAAAGAATGTGCTCAATCCGAATTGTGTCTAGTCATGTCCGTGTTTTGAACGGTCTTTGGTATGTGATTGATCCGGATTGTGTCCGGTCGAATTCGTGTTTTGTACGGTCTTCTGGATGCGGTTAATCCGGTATGTGTTCTGTCGAGTCCGTGTTTAGTACGGTCTAAAGAATGTGATCAATCTGAATTGTGTCCAGTCATGTCCGTATTCTGAACGGTCTTCCAGATGTGATTAATCCGGGTTGTGTTTAGTCGAATCCGTGTTTTGTACGGTCTGAAGAATACGACCAATTCGGAATGTGTCCGTTCGGGTCCGTGTTCTGTACGGGCTTTTGGATGCGGCTGATATGGTATGTGCTCTGTTGAGTCCGTGTTTAGTACGGTCTGAAGAATGTGATCAATCCGAATTGTATCCAGTCATGTCCGTTTTTTGTACGGTCTTCCGGATATGATTAATTTGGGTTGTGTCTGATCGACTCCGTTATTTGTACGGTTTTCTGGATATGATTAATCAGGCCTGTGTCTGATCAAGTCCGTACTTTGTACGGTCTGGAGGATTTATCAGACCACATTCCATTTTCACTTTACCAAAATATAACTCAAAGCTGCGGATTAATTTTGCACGGATGCAGACTATTTCCGGAGTGAATATTTTGACTGGACGGATTTCGTATTTAAGCAGACGACTTTCCGTTTTCACTTTAACTTTACCGAATCACAACTCGAAGCCGCAGAATAATTTCGTATAGGACCGGACTATTTCTGGAGTCGATGTTTCTGACCGTACCGGTTTCGGATTTATTCGGATCACTTTCTGTTTTTTACTTAAACAAAAATAATTTCAGGTTCTGCACTCCGGACTGATTTCAGATTGAGCCACACTATTTCTGGAGTCGATGTTTTTGGATGGACAGATTTCGGATTTAACTGGACCACTTTCCGTTTTCACTTAAACAAGAATAATTTCAGGTTCTGAATTCTAGAATAATTTCGGATTGAGCTGGACTATTTTCGGAGTCAATGTTTTTAAGCGGACATATTCCGGATTTAATCGGACCTCTTCCCATTTTCACTCTGACAAGAATGATCTCAGATTCTGAATTCCGGACTAATTTCGGATAAAGCCGGACTATTTCCGGAGTTGGTCTCTTTGTCCGGACAGATTTCGGATTCAACCGGACCATTTTACGTTTTCACTTTAACAAGATAATTCCAGGCTCTGAATTCCGGACTAATTAAGGATAAAGCCGGACTATTTTCAGAGTCTATGTTTTCGAACGTACAGATTTCGGACTAAACCGGATCACTCCCCGTTTTCGATTTAACAGAAACAATCTCAGGTTCGGAATTCCGGAGTCAAAGTTTATTGTCCGGACAGACTTCGGACTCAGACAGACAAATTCCTGAACTTTTTCGTACAGTTTTCGGATTAGATTGGACAGGTTTCGGGAATAATTCTTGAATTGTATCGATTTCGGATAAGTTCGGATCAACTTTGAAATCCGAAATTTCTAGCAGGGTAGCCTCTTAGCACAGAAGAATTTGGAATCGGAATTGCGTTGTAAAATTTGTCAAGACAAGCCGGATTTGAGTAAACTGACATAAAATGAAGCATGTCAACAATCGCATTAAATATTAAATAGAAAAAAGTATGTTCATATCTGATAAAACAATCGGAAATAGTGTTATAATTATTCTTTCTGAAAAAGTGGCTCTTGATTCTAGTTCGGATCCACAGCTCTGGCTCAAACTAAAAAAAGTTTTGACACCTCTTAATTAAACCTTTTTATCGTAACATCGATTGATTCGGAGAATTGAATGCTGATTTGTTTTCATTACAATATAAATCTTTATTATTCTTTAAAAAAGAGTTTAAAGGTACTAGAATGTTATTATGTCTGGCTTCAAGGCAAGTTTATTGTAACTGTTACTAAACAAATTTTCTTTGGAATGTTTTGTCAGCCAATTCCTATTTGAAAGACATAGAATATGCTTAAAATAAATGAACAAGTGAAATCACACTGGTTGCTAGTTTGGTTTGTTGCAACTAATTAGATTTACTGAAAAGCAGTGGAATGGTACTGGTTCAACAAAAGAAAAAGAAGGCATGATATCATAATAAAATATTTACCAGTAAAATAAGAAATAAAAGCCGAGGAAAAAAAGAAATTATAAACGGTCCTCATCGTTTCCAATCGGGGGAAGAACTGATAAGGTCTTCATGAAAGAGTTTGATTAGAAACGTAACTATGTATACATTCCATAGTAGTTATCTCGTGTAATAGAGTCATAAAGCTTGTCCTTCTGGTATGTTTATGTTCTTCAAATCAGTTCAAGGGAATAAATTCAGTTACAAATTTTTTTACGCCTGAAATCATATACTTCAGAAAAAATCTGAACTGAACTTATTATTCTTGTAAGTAGAGGTTTTTTCATTACCGTATATTAGATTTTGATATGCCATCATCTTGTATGTTAAATAAACATTTATATTAAAGTCATTAAAACAGAATGCGTAAGAACTCCAAGTTCTTCGATGCCTCAAAATCTTGCAAAGTTTTTAAAACTTCATAAATAACCTGTATTTATGCGACAAAATTTATTTTTGAGATTAGAGTCTAAAAAAGAGATAACATTTTTGATAAAACTTCGCAAATGTTAGGAGATTGACGTAATTGCAGCTGTTGTAGGTGAAGTGTCGAAAAAACATTCTTTTTTTCGAAAGCCATGGGTCTTATAAGATTCTAGTGCATGTCATCGACACACAGACTAAGTTACATCACTAAAGAAATATACGTTAGGCAGGCGTATCAACGATATAGCGTAGCATATTAAAAAATGTTTATCACGACGATTCCACGGAAAGGATCTTCATTTTTGACTAGGTTGCTTATTGAGCAACCTAGCCTACAAACAGCTGTACTCACGTTAAAATTCTTAGAGTCACAGTTGATTTTTGCACAATGGTCACACGAACTTTATATGATTCGTAAGATTTTGGATACAGGATCAAAAAGCAATGCCAAATTTTGAGAACAAAGCACAATTCCGATCTTAGCTCTAGGAAAATCATTACGCATCCGATTACATGCAAAAGAAGAACCATGTATGAAACTGAAATCCAAGTTCGACCTTTTGAACTTGCATAACTTATATCGAGAACAAGCCAATTCACAAAGCCGTGTTGCCTTCAAATAAGAGCAGGAGGAACACCCCCTCTTAAAGCGGATAAATTCACAACTCATCTCCCTGTTACCATCAAGAGGAGTTGGAATAGGATGGAATATTTGTTTATACTCCCTCCCTGTTACGGGTTTGAGAGTCTCGGCATAACCTTCTCTCCATTCCTTTGCATACCTCACCACTAACTCTGGGGTGAAGAGGACCTACAGTTTAAGGTGGGTTCCGAAGCACCAAGAGCAACAGTTACTCAAAACTTGGAGAACTTGAAGAACTCTAGAGGTACCGGGCTCACGACTCTCCGTGGCCCGCCGGAAATCCAGAGTGCGAGGCGGGAATCGAACCGACAACCAGACAGCGTGGGTCCAAAGCTCATGCCTTAGCCCCTACGACCACTCCACAGTGGTTCAATATTCCCGAATCTCCGGTCAAAACCTCGAAAATCAGCAGATTCCGATCAGGATGAAATTCACTGTACGTGTTGGACAGCTACTTGAGACGGTGACCGGTTGTGGACGCGTCAATTAGCTCCGCTCCGATTTGTTTGTGATTCCGTGAGTTTTCGAGATTTGTTTTGGACTATAATTTGCATTTTGTTATAGTTTTGGTGCCTGAATCGATAGTGACTTGTGAATTTGTCTTAACTCTTGGTTTTGTTTAAAATACGGGCGTTTTATTCTTTAACGTATACTTAATGTCGTTTCTACTACGTTGCCATGGGAAACTGTCAAGAGTGTGAAGTCACGATCTTCAGAGGTGGTCCAGAAGTACTGGAATGTGTGAAGTGCGGTATACTAATTTATCTGTCCTGTGCTAATTTTGGCATTACGGAAAAAGACTTTGATTCACTAAAAAAAGGCTTGATGGATTATATCTGCAAGAAATGCACCTCGATACCTACTGGTGCGACCTTAGCGGCAGAGGATGACAATTCTGATGCTAACGACAAGAACGATACTTTTCTTGAGATCGGTGGTGCAAATTGTGAACCCTTTTTTTTCTATAGTACTGACTCCTTCAACTCTGCCTCCTGGGTTCATTGAACTCTTGCGACAAACGGTCGCTGAAGGACAAAAAGAAGCGCTTGCGTGGTCGCGCGAAATTTTGGCGAGGCTCGATGCTTTTGAAACAAGACAACATGAATTCAATGTAAACCTAAATTCCACCCTCTCTGATATCAAAGCAAATCTTTGGAACAATACCAAGAGAATTGATTCGTTAGAAGAAGTGTCCAAAGTGCAGCGGGAAGAATATAGAAATATCAAGAAACAATCTCTTGAATGAAGCCTGATGAGAACATAAGGACTACTCTCGACTCAGTCGCCAGGGCTCTTGATGTCCCTCTTGCGAAGGATGATGTTTTAAAAATCTATCGCATCATCAAAGCACCATCTATGAACAGCTCTTCCACCCCTCCGATCATTGTTGCTGAACTATGCAGAGAGGAAATTCGAGATAAGTTTATAGAGATGCGCAAGATCAAGAGCGATTTTTCCACATCGAACCTGGGATAGACTGGGGACAAGCGGTTCATTTACCTGCGAAAAGTAATTACCCTACTCAACCGAAAGATATATGCCATCGCTCTCAGTCTTCGAAGGGACAAGAAGATCAAGTACCTCTGGATTTCCGTCGGCAGAATTTCTTGTCGTAAGGAAGACGGTTCACCGAGAGTACACCTCTCAACCCTACAATCTATTGAACTTATTCAATAGCAACTAACGGCTTAGTATTTTTGCATTTCATACTTCTCCTAGGAACCTTAGCAAATGTGGTTTTTAAATCATTCTTCGACCTTGTCCACTTTATTTCTTGGTTTGCTAATGCTTATCCTCTGATTATCTTGTTCCTCTGTGTAGCTTATTACCTCGATCTCTTCACATTATTTCAGATTTTTTTACATTATACTAGTTTTAATTGTCTTAATAGGAAAATTTACCCATGTTCCAGTCTTAGACTTAACTCTTATGCGTTGGTTTATTGTATTCTAAATAATTTTCTTACTGTGTCACTCGAATTTTATCGTTACTTACTTGCTGTTTTTTATTATAGTAATTCTTGTGGGATTTCAACTTTGCACAGACTGCGCACACTGACTATTATTTTGCATTGTTTTTACATGTTAACTGCGATTTCTTATATTCATCAATTGGCATTTTCAAATGTTTCCATATGTGATCACGGGTTCTGGACTCTGTTGGTTTTCGATCTATATTGCTTCCGCTTTAGCTTTGCTGACTGGCTTGTTCAATTTTTTGAAGGAACATATAAAATTACATGTCGAACTCTACTTGGTCCATGCTTACTACAATTACAGTGGGAACTTTGAATATCTGTCATGTTAACGCTCAGTCTCTACCAGCCCGTTACCTTGAATTCAAACATTATTTCATCCATGTTCCTATCATATTATAGTCGTGTCTGAAACCTGGCTCACGCCTAATATTCCATCAAGCTCCGTAGCACTCGATCATTACTCGCTTTCCCGTAGAGATAGAGATGAGAGAAGAGGGGGTGGAGTCTGACTTTATATACATGATACCTTAAGAGGTGTGCAGGTTGGAGTGAGCCCTCTTGCTAATTACCCTACTGCTGAGTACCTTTTTATCAATGTATCTTCGCCACTGGATAGTATTTTAGTGGGTGTGATTTAAAAACCCCAAATGCCTCTTATGATAGGGATCTTGAAGCTGACATTTTTCACCTTATACCAAACTACAATAATATTGTACTTACCGGAGATCTTAATACGAATCTCAATGCCTCCAACAACTTGACT
>WSXT02028567.1:0-13821 GCA_011762715.2 Neuroterus valhalla | reverse complement strand
TTCTGAATGAACCGGAAGCTTCAATAAGGGAACATCCCCCACCACGAGAGCCCCCGGACCTGTGTATACGACCGTGTTTATTGTGAAGCAGGACTTGTTGACAGGCAGTTCCTGTACATATTTACTGTGTTGCTTCCTAGTAACTTTTTGCCTGTTATTCCTCCATTTAGCTTCGAGTGATACATCAATAGATTTTGCAATTGATGAGGGGATGTGGAATCTTTGGAGTTCCTTGAAATCCTTAAATTTGGCAATCCTGCTTTCCTTCTGGCCGTTTCGCATAAAAGAAATTGCTGAATCATCCAACGATGAGATTGACTGATTTTGAAATGAGAAGAAAAGCGGACAATTCTTGTTAGATTCTGATGATTCTCTTAACGTTATGACGGAATTCAGGACATTCCGTGTTCCAAGAAACTGGAAAATAGGATCTAATATTTACTTTTCTAAATGGTTTTAAAGAATCAATAGTTATTGATGATTAATAATAAAAGAACATAAACTAACAGTTTACGATAATTGCCTATTAAACAAAATTTCAGGGAAAATCGACAGTCGAGGTAGAATATTTTTCTTAAAAGACTTTTTCTTGATTTATAAACTCAAAACAAGAACTTAGCTATTTCATTTTACCAGTTGCGTAATAAAAAAGTTCTACTTTTCCACAACACTCTAAAACCCATTTCATGTACCTATCCTGAAATTTGCTATGGTAACCTGCATTAAGTAATTAGACCCACTAAACCTAAACTAATTTGGTACATTGACTGATGTCATGTTTTAAAAAACGTATAATTTTAAATGAATTGAGAAATATAAAATATAAATAAACTAAGACATCACATAATTAAAATTAATTTTCTAAACAAAAAATTGGACATTATGTAAGGGTTTTGAGGTTATGTTCAACGTGGTTCAACAATTCTAGTAATAAAAACTGACAGTACATGAGGATTGCTCTTGGATTTCAAACGATTGCATTCTTACCAGAAAAAGCTCTAATGGGCAAAATACATTTTATGAGAGGGAAGTATAGTTACGTTTACCTCTTCCAAAAATGTAGATGATTTGATGTGTTTTGGCAGCTGTCGGTCAAATTGTGTTAATTGTTTTCTCGTTCCAACAAACGGAGGAAGTTTGCTGGAGACTTTCCGAAAGCACTGGGACATTGTGTAAATATTTCTAATCGGCAATGTTACAATTTCAAAAATTTTCACTAATTTCTTCTCAATTAGACGATCAGTAAAACGGTGCACACATTCGCAGACATGGCAGACATGTTTCACAGCAATTCGAATGCTGCGCAGTGTCGAATTTCTCTAGAGTACTAGACATCGTAAAAGTTTGGCGGCAATTTTTTTGAAGCAGTGACTATGTGTAATACAAAATCCGGCTATTTTTACTTTAATTCTTGTAAAAATAATCCCTCACGAATGTTGCTATTCGCACTAAAATTCGCCGGCTATTTGCACTAAAATTGCGGTACACGTATTCGCAGCCTTTTTGAATGGACTCATTTTTATTCTTCAAGATTTTTAAGTTTTTGGAAGCTCCTGACTTGATTGAAAATATTTTCATGACGATATGTTTGTAACAAGGTCAAAAAACAAAACTAAGGCATAAAGTACATACGATATATACATTTATTAACACGAAATCGTTTCAAATATAATCGTACAGGACATAATTAAGTTCGATGGCAAAAATATAACAATGTCATAACTCGTCGTTAAATAATATTTTCGTCATCTAAAATCTCAATTAACAATGATAAATGGTTATATAAATAGAAAACGGACGATGTGATGGATCTGTTTTGCATTTTACTACTTAAAAATATTTTAAAAATAGGGATAAAAAACAACTGCTCAAGCAAATAATAGCATTAAAGACTGGGAAATAACCAAGAATATATTTGCTCTCATAAAATGTACTCTTACTCTATATATGATTGAAAACTCAATCAAGTAAAAATTCTTTGTAATCGCAAATACTGAAGTTGTACATTTAGTTCAATGTCAACTAAAAAATAGACCCAAATCACAAGTACATATCCCAAACTCTGCAGTATGATAGAAACTGTTCACATAGTTATTTGGAATGGTAATGTCTTGAGCATTCGACAAAATTCAGGAAAATATTAAGTTTAAATGCAAGATTTGACACGGCATTTTTTATTATATATATGCATTGACTTATTTTTTAATTCTCATTCTTCTCAAAGAGCTACGTAACAAGTTCTGTTAAAAATCCTATTACAAAGCTCACCAAATTTTTCTCCCAGTTGTCAAAGTACTTCCTTTTGAAATTCTTTTCGAAGTTCAAGCAGTTCCTCTTAGTAACGATATTTAAAGTCTTAAGAAATGTAAACAGGTCACAAACATCGAAAAAGCTTTATGCCAGACGAAAGAATATACACGATTTTTATATGGCTTCGTAGGCCGTATCAACATCAACTCTTGTAACAGAGCCATTCAAAAATTCTTCAAGTTCATCTCGTTCTCGATTCTCGTCCCTCGATTTCTGTAACGAACGTCTCTTCTTTTTCTTTTCCTTCTCGGATTTTTCCGATTTTTCCCTCTCTTTCTCTTTCTCCCTTTCCTTTTCTCTTTCCTTGGACTTCTTCTTCTTCTTCTTTTCTTTGTCCTCGTTCTAAATAATTTAGAATGTTATTATTAAAAGGTTTCTAAGTTCGTACAACAAAGAAACAATCTTTCGGCTGGACTTGATTTTCAATTAAATTATTACATGCAAAGCTATCCTTGAAACTTGATGCCGACTTGAAATTATAAATCTCCACCAGCATGCTTCTTAGTAAGAATTTCCGGGAAAGGATCGAGAACCTGAACAATCTCCTGTTATAAATGAATTTTGCTCCTTTGATATCAGTTCATTAGGTTAATGTATTATAAATAAGAATAGTCCAAAGCTAGCAGCCAATCAATTTACACAGCCTAAATATTATTTAAATTTTGTAATTTATGCTGTTAACTCGGACTGCTAGATTCTTCCCCGTTATTATACGAGGGGTTGATCGTTCTTGAAATCTGGTGTTCAAGCCTTCGTACAATCTTTGTAATATTTGTGATATATTTGGAATTGTGAACCACGTAAACTTTTCTAAAATACCACCCCAATATCCACGTGAATTTCTACATGAATTTCTACATGGAATCCCACACGAGGTTGTCAAAACGGTTTGGAAACCTAAGTGAAATCTGTGAATTCTGTTGAAATATTCGAGATATATTCACAGCTGGAAAACTTGAAATCTAGTGTACACTGAATGGTCGACTATTCAACCCCTCGATTCAATATTATTAGAACTAAAAACAGTCTTTTGAGCTAGGATTACAATTGTTACCTTCTCCCTGTGCTTCTTTTTTCCCTTCATGACAGGGCTGCTCCCAGCTGAACTCAAATGCTGAACACTGAAATTGTCAAGAAGCTCCAGGTGTACGTTAGAACTAGTCATGCTGACATCTCGACTTTTGTCGTCGCTGAATTCCAAACGGTCTTTTCTTGTGCTGTTGCTACTGACATCCTCACCTCCTTCGGGACTTTGTCGCCACTTAGAATCCCGACCAAGCCAATTATCATAGGCATTGGAGTCTGGTCGATTACTCAGGTCAAATTCACTAGAACCTTGAAAGTCTTGCTCGCTGGAAGACACGGAGTCACGCTTGTTGATCTGCGGCAGCATCTCTTGGTTTGCCTCCGCACCTTGCAATTCACGCTTATGTTTCTGTTTACTTAAAGGATTCTCTGCGAGCTTTAACTGCACGGGAGTTGCAACTTCGTCGCTGGAAGACAAATCGTCTTCGAAACCAGCGACCAAGGGATTGGCAGTCTCTGTGTCACTGAAAAAATGTGAAATTTCATATTAATTATGAAGCGAATTTGAATATAAATTCAATGAACTTAGAATCTTTCGAAATCCTCACCTATCGGAATCGGCACGTTCATGATGCGACTGTTGTGATCCTTGGTTGCCTTCTTCCAGAAAAGATTTATCCAAAACGGCATCATCAGGCACAAAGTCTTCGACGCTCGTCAGAGGAGAGTTTAAATTCATTCCACTGATATTTGGAAACTTCTCTGTTTCATCCTCCTTTTTATTACCAAATATCTTAGACATAAAGGACTGCTGTCTTCCATTCGGATCTCGCCTGTTATCTACAACATCAGAAATTTCTCCCGGCTTCAAAATTTCCTTAGGAGCACTGTGTGCAGTAGGAACTGAAGAAGCTTGTTGCTTCTGGGGCGAGTTCATCCCTGAATTTTCATGCATCTTTGGTTGTGTGCTTTCTTTCTTTGGCGGAGATCTTATATCTGCATTCTTCACCGGGATGGGGTTACCAGCGCCAATTGGACCTGGCATCGATATTGTCCTTCTCATGTCTGAATTTAAATTTCCGGAACTATTCGGCGATGAAAGGTAATGGTTGCTCAAAGACGATGTGACGTTAGGAACTAGAGTAGTTGCAGAAGCAGAATCTGCGACTGCTCGTCTTTTATTTACAAGGTTATCTAAAAATTTATCGTAATCGGCGTCATCACTTTCTTGGTACAGGTCTAATTCTTGCATTGTCAGTCGGGTTTCCTCCTCGTTTGTTTCTATTTGTTTCATAAGCGTTTCTCTTTGCAGTTGCAGGAATGGAAGATTAAAGAATTTGTGCAACAGTTTCAACCCAAATCCGTTCCTCATCGATGCTTCAGCGTATCTCACCTGGAAAAAATATACTGGATTATAAGAGATATTTATTTTATATTCTGTGGATCATTCAATATTAGAAGGCTTCGGTCTCATGAAACTGTTGAAACTTTTTTAAAGATGCAACTTTTTCGCTGATTGGGTAAAATAACACATCCGCCAACTCATAAATAGAAAATTTGAAACAATTCAATTTGATTAGAAGATATCTAAAAATTTCGGAGAATTAACAAAACTCAAACAGATTCCAAGGCGCTTTCAAAGATTTCAACATATGCCAAGATGCTTTTGAAGATTTTAACTGATTCCAGGGATCTTGAAGGATTACGCAGAGTTTTGAATATTCCAGGGGATTTTCGAAATTTCAATGGATTCTGAAGAATTTGAAACAATTTGGCGTTCATTGAAAGATGTTGAGAAATTTCAAGAGATTTTGAACATGATGGGGGATGTTCGAAGCTTATCAAAGAAATCAAAGGATTTCAAGGAATATTTGAGAATTTCCAAGAATTTCCAGAAAGCTTTAGGGAACAAGTGAAATGAAATTTTAAGGTACTTCAAGGGATTTCAAAATGTTTCTCCGGATCGCATGTAATTTCATGAAGTCTCAGTAGATTTTGAAGATTTGAACATTTGTAAATGAATTGAAAAGATATCAAACAATTCAAGATTTGTTACGGGATTTCAAAATATCTCTTGGGACAAAACAAGATCCAAGACATTCGGAACATTTCAAAGGATTTTAAAGAATATAGTGTATTTTGGAAGATTTAAAGATTTCTCGGAATGTTCAGGGTATTTATTTTATTTTTGAAGATTTGAAGATTTCTCGGAAGGTTTACGGTATTTTATTTGAAAAGTGCCAGGGGATTTTAAGGAATTTTGCGATTTTCAGGGGATTCGTAGGGTTTCAAAAGCCATTAGAAGATCCCATAGGAGTATAAGGAATTTCTATAGATTTCAAATTGGGAATTATTCCAGAGATTTCAACAGAATTTGAGGTTTTTAGATAGTTTTCGAAGATTTCAAGGAATAAAAAAAATATTCATGATTCTAATAAATTGCAGAGTATTTCAAAGATTACATCATTTTTGGAGGATTTTCGAAAGATGTTATGGAGTAAAATAATATTTTACTCAATTTTTTGGGAATACTAAGAGTTTCACAAGATTCAAAGGATTTCATCAATTTCAAGGAATTTTATAGAGTTGGGAGTATTTTAAAATATTACAAGAAATTTAACGAGATTAACACATTTTTGTCTGGATGAAGTCGTAATAAAAAAGGTTTTTCCTTTTCGTATTTACACATTTTTCAGGATTTCCGAAAAATTTCGTATGATTTCAGAAAATTTCAAACAACCTTAAGTAGAAATGCCATTTGAATTCCATTTGAATACTCCAGATTTCAGGGAAAAAATAACATCAAATTTTGAGGGAATTCAAGGAATTTCTAGGGACTTTAGGAATCTCAAGGAATGTCTAGGGATTTCACCAGAATAACGGGATTCATAAGATTTCATGTGATTTCTACAGATGTGAGGTATTTCAAATATTTGAAGGGACTTAAAAAACATTGATGAGCTTCCTGGTACTTTAGAGGATCTCAACAGAATTCAGAAGTATTCCGAAAGATCCCAAAGGATCGGATGCGAATTCATGGGTGACGTATTATGCATATTGTATGTACAGAATGTATACCAGACTTCAAAATAAGTTAACCCCTATATTCAATATTATGAAAATTGTATGATTATTTTGATAATATTTTTTATAATTGATGCTACTATTGACTCTATTTTAAACCCCTCACATGAGTCCAAGGCCTATATTAGAGATAGGATACGCTTCCACAGTTTTTAACACTCACTTGAGCTAACCTTCCTTGTAAAGTGTCAATAAAATAAGTAACGTGATCCGCAGTGACACATCTGTGATGCGACATATCACAGTGATTGCCTAAAACAATAACAGGTATATGGCTAGGAATTTTGGGAAGCTCTCGTTGAACGTAATCAAAAGTCCAAGATTTCGTTATATCCATCATAATGATGACACCATTGGTCCCTTTGTAAACGTCTAGAAACTCTGCGTCCAAAGCAGGTTCCTCTATAATACTTTCAGAAGGTACGTTGTCCATTTTTAGTCCATCTATCTTTCTACGCCGTCTTCCACGATCGACGACGTCCCAAACCTCAACCTTGACGACGTCGTCGGTGGCTTTGTAGTTCCACTGTATACTTGCCACTTGAATTTCTTCAGTTGGAGTGTATTCTTCGATGAATTTCTGTCCCTGCAGTCGATAGAATAAACAAGTCTTGCCCACGTTTCGATCTCCCTTTATAATTATTTTCACTGGAAAATGTATTAGTTTTTATAATTATTTACTTATAACATTTAGAATCGATTACTAAAATAAACTTGAGTAACATATCTTAGGTGTTACATAGGACTTGACCGTTGTACACCAAATTATATGGTTCTGGAAGAACCAAAAGCTGAAAAATTCAGAGTAAAGCTAGAGAGAAGAGCAATGAAATTCGAAGAAGGAATAAAAAAACTCTAGAGGGAGAACAATAGTAAAAGAATGTCCGAAAGAAAAAACTAGGAAGGGCAAAGATGTGCTCTTTTTGTAAAAGAGAAGAAGATACACAGATACACTTAATTAGAGACTCGATAGACAAAATTTGTAAATTGAAAAAATTTTTAATGGTAAAGTAGGCGATAGGAGTGTAAGTAATTCGCTTAGACAATTGGAAAGCGAAAAAAGAAAATGTTGAACAAGAGATGAGGAGAGATAGATTTATACTAACTAAGTCTTTGAATGCAAGAGTAGACGGTTAAGAGAATAAATGTAAACCAAGTCCAATTTTCATGGCCGTTGATCTGAAAATTAAATAAATATTTATCTATATACTAGAATAAACCTACTGTTGTATTGAACCCCTTTAGCAAATTTCCTCTGTAAATTTGTGGGCATGGATTGATGATTTGGTCGTTGCGCGGCATTTCCGTCAGATTTGCCGGTCAATCTCTTGAAAGCGTTGAACATCTTGACCTTCTTTTATGAGACAGTAATAATTTAAATCCACTGTAGTTTATTATGTCCTGAAAAAATTCCAGTTATAAATTTTTTTTCTGCGATAATCTCTTGATATCTTATTACTTGAATAACATCCAAGGATACAAATTGAAATAAATAAAGCTACTTATAACCACTCATTTACTCATAAAAATTCACAAATAAAATAGTAAAACGTAAAATACTCCGTAAGTTGAGGTTAAGTTCAATGTACTATCGCTAAAGAATTTTCTGTGTAATAATAAAAAAGCTAAATAATGCTTAAATATTAGAGACCTAGGGTAAATCCGAAAGTTTATAAATTAACAGAAATAATAAAAAAAGGCGCTGTTCTTTCAGAAACACTGACAAATTTGAGGAAAAATGATTATTCCTTTCGGCAAGAAAAAAAACTTATGAATAATGCAAAAGTTTAAAGACTTACGTATCATTACAAGGGATTCAGAATGATAGTTTCACATTTTAAATAATTAAATCTCTAACCAGACACCAATCATTAGAAACCATCTGACAAGTGACAACTGTCACACGCAAGCGAACATATGGCAATTGTTATCCGTGTTGCTAAGTTGGTGCATTACATTTTTATTTTTATTATGTTGGCTATAGTTTCAAATTACCATGGATATCGATATGGAATCGGATTGATTTTTTGTATCTATTCGCAAACATGTTCTACAAGAAAGTGAAAATTATAAATGAGAAAGATTTTATTCAAAATTCTTTTTCCTCCCTTACAATTCAAAAACAAATTCAATTAATTTATGCTGAAGAGTAAATTCTAATTATCTTTCATGCAGAATGTTCATTGGTACCTTAGACCCTTTAGCCCATCAAATATCTTTGTGTGTGAGGGATAAATAATTAAACAGGTTATGTTTTAAACGAAAGCATGAAAATATTTTTATTAGTTTTTAACCTTCTTTGCTAATATTACAAATGTGATATTTCAATATAACACCATTTCAAACATTCATGGAATGGCTAATTTTTTTCAACGATTTCGTTTCAAGAAAAAGTTGTTTTCTATTTATTTAAAAAATCTATTATATACATTATTGATAAATTAGTAACTAATACCACGTGCTTCGGCAATTGCTTGTGAAAGCAAAGGCCTCAGACTATCTTCAATCAAAGAATGTTTTTCACCATGTGTTATTAATAAAATAGAATTTGCCGTTTTTATCGATCCAAGAGCCTCCTTAATTTTTTCTAAATGCAACTGTATCTTCCCCAGCATCAGATATAACAGACCCGTTAAAGGATGCACCAAGTCGTAATAAAGTCTGAAAATTACAACAAAAACTTAATTTTGTTGAAGAATATTTTTAATTTAAGGCCATGTTCAACTTACCCGATTCCTACCTTACCGACATCTTTTTACGCAACAACTCACGTCTACACCGAAATAGATATCGAGTTGATATCCTGAGAAAAGCCTTAGAAAACAACAAAATACGTTTGTATACAACATTTTGTTCAAAATTTTCAACAACAAAATTTGTTTGCGATTTTTTTTTTAATTTTGAACCAAATGTATACAAACGTAGTTTATTGTTTTCTAAGGCTTTCCCCAAAAAATCAACTCGATATCTATTTCGGTGCGGACGTGAGTTTTTGCAAAAAAAAATCGATAATTTGGGTCACCTGACCCATGTTTAACATGGCCTTAAATGATTTATTCTAGTTTACCAAATAAATGAGTACTTACAAATAACCTGGAATCAATTGTAAAGCATAATACTCGGCTTCTTCCCAGTACTCTAAAGACACAGCGGCATCAAATGCTGATTCCAACGTGCGAACATGTTGCAAATTAAAAGGATGGAAAACTCCTTTTTGTTTTTTTAGACACATTTTACTTATATCAAGATCTGCGTTAGCTAACGAAAAATTGTAAATTCTTATAAAACTATTCCATTCCATTTTATATTACGATCTCAAATTTAGTGATACACTTTATATAAAAACCATTGAATGTTAATTGATCAATAAAAGATAAAAGGATACAAGCCATGGACTTCATGCTTTGGAAATTATGCGCCGTAAAATCTTTCGCATCCCAAAATTTTTCTCGGAATTCTTGTGAGATTTCTTTACCGCAGTGTATGCAAGTTTCATCATCAATATTACAAGCTTTTGCACAAGATACTTCAGGACATACAGCTGCTTCCACAAGTTGTTCGGGCTCGTTACATTTTTCGCAATCGCATAGAAAATAATAGGTGTTTAGTAGTTCTGCCTGTCTTGCATCCTTTGAATTCATCAAATCGACGTACGATATTTTTATCTACAGAAAAATATAAGTAGACATCCTCTTGGAAAATTCATAAGTTTTTATTGCATTTTACTTTACCTTGGTCCAATCAAAACGAGGGACGTCTTCAAGAGCTCTGATGATAATCGTCGTGCCTTCGAAAACCGCAAGCGCGTTAGGTCGACAGCTGTGATCAATTATAGAAGGTGCTAAGTAAATTCCAACTCCTATACTATTCATGTCATGATCCAGAATATTGAAAGAATTAATACATATTCTTCCGTAAATTCCCATAAGCTCTGCGGTATTAGGAAGTTCTGATTTTCCCATAAACTCGAATAAAACTCCACAAAGAGAAGCAAAATGCTCCATTCGCTTTTCGTCCTGCTTTAAATTCGAATAATCTACAGGAATTACAGTTACTCATTTTAATTCAATGATTCAAATTTCGGATGAAAATGAGACCAAGTTTAATAGAAAATTGAACTAGCTTACGAGACATAAGATCTTTGAATTTTCTGTAACTATCTTCAGTGTAATATCCTCTTTCTTCTCCGCCACCATGGTTTAGTTTAACAATTATTCTTGCCATCAAACGAGCAGCATCTGGTATAACTCGAGGGGCGATTCTATTCAAATTAATACATTCCATCTTGTGAATATTCCAGGCATCTCTCTGACAATCTCGATTGCAGTAGTAGACATATCGACAACCGGAGCATTTCAGAAGTTTCCCGCTATGAATGAAGAGTATTCTCAAAAATGGGAAATCAATCTTTTTACGTTTGAAGCATGAGAATAATTCAATGTCAATGTTAGTGAACATCAAATAGATAACCTAACCTACAATAATTTGAGGGAGTCACAATTAACATATAATAAAAGAAAAAATTAAAATCAACAATTGATAACCTGGAGAACTGAATAGATGTGTATGGAAAAGTACCTTTTGAGACAACTGTCACACCTCTTACTTATTTGTTTCGAGCTCAAAACGTAAGAAAACGGTTTGACAGTCAAAATAGCAGAACCCTTTTTGAATATTTTTGCATCCTGATTCATTTTACAGCTTATCACAACACGAAATTTTCTATCGGCTTTAGTTCTGAATATTATTTGTACTTTCTACCATCTTAAAAATTGAATAGAAATACAGAAAACAGATTCAACAACGTACCGAAGTCGCACAACCGCGAACAACAAACGCTTTCACCGGTGTCGGTGTCACCGCTCTTCTGAGACCATAACCGCATAACCTCAACTTAGATTCACAATTTTGCATCATCTCAATTTCAAGGACATGATCTCGACATGATTAAAACCGGCGTGATTGTTACGCATTCGATTTTTAATAGTTATTATTAATTGTATCCTATAGCTGTACAAAACTGTAATCAATTTATTTATATCTGAAATAATAATTCTGATTCATAGTTTCAAAATTAGCGGGATACATAGGATGTTGGAATCGTCAAAAGAGAAAAAAACATATCGAATATATGTATTTAAAAAACGAACGGGTTAATTGATAGAAAGTTGGTAATAGGTACTCACTTATTGAAACAATAATCGCATCGCTGACCATGTAACACAGTTCTCAAAATATAGGAAAAGGGTTTTGCTTTTAAAAGAATCCTCCCTTTGCGCACGGTGTGTCTAAATTCGCTTTTCATTATCATGGCACTCTGAATTATGTTGTTGCCTCTCATCAAATTTTACGTCAGAAAAATTTTGACCCTCGTAATAACTCGTCCGTGACAGAAGTCCGCTATTTTTGGACTGAAATTAATTTCGTACGTTAGCATCAGTTATTATTAGAGAGTTTTAGAAGTGGGGAGCATTTGAACCCAGATGGCTCCTACTATTAACAAAGTGTGCAAACATTTTCGCTCACGATATTTCTTCTTCATCTTCCTCGATTCTTGGAAAGAATTGCATTTCTCAAAGCCGAAAGTCGAAGATATCCAAGAAATAAGTAGTCATATTGTAAATTTTGGAATCGAACATTTATTTACAGTCACTTCAGCAATATTGATTGATCCAAATAATTGATTTATTATATCTAAACGTAACGAGTGACAAAACTTGAGTTACTGCACATGGAAGAATACAATCGCTCCAAATCCATGTTCGTAGAAAACAACGTTTAAAAGAACATGGAACTTACATCCTACAAAAATATAACAGGCTAAAACGTACAAGGAATTAAAAACACCGAAAAAATATATATTTTGCAATAAATGTACTGCCATATGTACAATGCGATTACTCGTAGTATAAATTAGTCTTCGTATGTCGCTTTGTAACTTTGTATACAATGTCTTAAAACGCTGTTCTCTAAGGCATTTTTGTCGTTTCTCACAAAGTCTTGTTTCTTGATATATACTTAACGTAGTCCTTAACGATACTACGTATCAGCGTCTCACCGGACGTCATTCTCGTCATTCAAATAACCTAAACTGATTAACTCATGCGCAGCATTTTTTCAGACCTTTTTGTTGAATTCTGTTACAGCAAAAATTTTTTTTGCTGCGTTGAGTGTATGAATCAAACAATGGAGATTTCCATGATTCAATTAAGTTGAAGATGATTCAATGAAAGATGGAAAGACAGCTTTCACTGTCTAGTATTTCTTCTTATGCTCGTCCATGGATACACCTCCAGGACCTAATGAAACTATCATCAGCAAACCTCCAACAACTGATAGCGTCTGCAATAAATTATTAATAAATAAGTCATTTTAGAGTAATTTTTAATGCGATTTCGAACCATACAATGAAATCGTCGTTGAACACTGTTTTACCTGGAAAAAGTCGTATTTAAGGAAGTCTCTCAGTGGTTTGTAGTCAGGAACAGTCCACCAGGCGTTGTGATAGAAGTTGAGAGACGAGAGGAGGAGGACGAGAAGTAAAGCACTGAGCTTCGTTTTGTATCCAATACAGACTAATAGCATCAAGATGCTTCCAACGATGTCAAGTAGGATTTGCAGGAAACTCACCTCGAATCGAATTAAAGTTATGAACATAAAAGCCAATAGAATCCTTCCAGCAAGTTGCAAAATATTCTTGGGTCTATTTTCACCTAGACTTGGAACACCAGCGAAGAGAGATCTACTGTCACTTCTAGCTTCTGCTAAAACCAAGGCGAGAGCTCCGATCAGAGCAAGATTCCTGAATAGGAAGTGCATGTCCCAGAGGATACTGTAGGCGAATGTTTGGAGAACGACGATGAATAAGAGAACACCACAGGCGATGCTCACTTTAAATCTTCCAATTACCATCACACATCCACCCAGTTGACCAAGTAAATTTATCAGGACGAACACTGTGGCTAGGAACATCCCACAACCCCAGGACATGTCCATATACTGCTTCTGTTCGTGCCATTGAAACCACATTCGTAAACCATCTTCCAAGAATGTTGCTATCAGGCAGAGCCGTGCCATCGTTGGCAATATGTACTTTCCATTGCGAATCACCTGAAATTTGATAGAACGTGATTATAAAGTATATCAGGGTTGTTGCAGGAGTAGGTTCAAAATTCCCGGTTGCCCAGGTCCACTTTGAGAAACTTCCATGAGAACTTTCTAGAAAATTCGATTCCAAATATGAACTCAAATCAATTTCAAAGCATTTAATTGTATTATTTGCGATAATATTAAATAATATTAAAATAATATTAAAAATACAATAACCGACGGCAGTAGCTGCGTGGTGACTTCCGACTTGGGCGGGATCTCGAATGTCAAGCATGAACGGGCGCGGTTAGC
>WSXT02028556.1:0-13822 GCA_011762715.2 Neuroterus valhalla | reverse complement strand
TTGTCCAAAGCGGTAGAAAAGTTTTGTTGCCTAATTTTTTTCACATGTTGTGTAGTTTTTCTAGAAATTCAATTTTTTATTTTATTTTTTACGATTGAAACAAAAACCACGCGCCCAATGGGAAAAATTATAACAAATTTACAGATATTCTTTTGGGGTGAATAACAACCGCCGCATCGTATAAGGGGGTATAGAATATTTTGGAGCTTTTTGTTGGCCCCTGACCCATTTTTTTGGAAAATTAAAATAAGTTTTTAAAAAATTTTACGTCGATTGGACCAGCTGCTGCCTGCGAGCCGCGCGCGCAGCGCGCCATAAGCATATGCCAGCGCAGCGGGCTGATTTTTTTTTTTTTTGAGAATTCATCTTAATTAGTTTATAGTTCAACTATTTTGCTGGAGGTGGAACTGCTTTGTTGAGAAGTCATCTTCTTGATTGGGGATTTAAAATTTGAGTTGACATTTTAATATTTTATTTTTGGTAAAAAATTTAATCATTCTATAGAAAATAATCGTTTTAGTCATAATTATTGTTTTTTGATGCAATCTATTTTTGGTTAAAAAGTTATTTCGTGTTGAAAATTGGATGATTCAGTAAAAAAATTATTTATTGGTTGAAAATTCACCTTTTCTTTATGCAGTAATCCTGGATGTTCAGGAATTTCAAATCATGATTGAAAGTTCAACCAATTTGTTAAAAAATCTTTTTTCTTGTTGTATATTAATAGTTCAAAATACATTTTTTTCTTTGTTGGGAACCATTCTTTCAACTTAAAATTCATCTAGTTTACTTCGGTTCAAAGTTTTTTGTGTGTTATAAATTCAACCGACTCGTTGAAAGTTTCTGTATTTTGTTGAAAAATCATATTTTCTTTAAAAAAAAAAAAAAAAACAATTATTGCATTTGAACTTTAAAATTGAAATCGATGTTTCATTTTTTTCGGAAGGAATATCATCTTTCAAGTTGGAAATTTGAATGAGAAATTCATTCTTAGTTGAAAATTGATCTTTTTTTATGAAAACTGGATGATTTGGTTGAAATTTGTTGCTTTTGTTTACTTCATCTCTAGTGAGGAATTGAAATATTTTGTTGAGATTGGTAATTTTTCTAAGAGAATAAATCTTCTCTGTCAAACCATAAACATTAATATTTTGGGGACAAAAATAAAACTGTTTTGTAGAAACAATTTTTTTTTGGCTTCCGAATTCAACCTTTGTAAAAAAAGTCTCTCTTCATTGAGTAAAAAATTACACTCGCTCGTTGAAAATTCGTTCATTTGTTTGAAAACTCATCTTTTTCTGTTGAAAATGCAACTGTTCGTTGAAAATATTTATTTCGTTGTTGTTGAAATATCACTTTTTCTGATGCATTTATCGTTTCTCCTTGGAAATTTGAAACCTCGGTTAAAAGTTCAAATATACTTTCCTAAAAGCGGAACAACTTTTTGATAAAATTATTATTCGGTTTGAGATTTATTTTTCGAGTTGACATTCAATCATCGCATTTGTATTTGAAAATTAGATTGATGGGAAATTCTTCCTTTTCGGTTGAGAGAATATGTTCATCTGACAATTTGAATATGAGATTCATTTTTAGTTGAAAACTTTTTTTTTATTGAGAAAAATGGGATGATTCGATTGAGAATTCATTTATTCCGTTCAAGATTCATCTCTCTGGTCCAATATTCATTCACTCAGTAGAAAATTATAATATTTTGTTGAAAATACCTTTTTGGATGAAAATTCAATAATTATTGCAAGATATTATGCCTATATTCACATCCGTTCCTGTAAAAATGTATCTTTGGGAAAAGCTTTGGTAGGATCTTTCCCAAGTGAGGAAAATAGGATGCTCTGAGAGTACGCATAATAACGAAGTGCTAGTTTGAACAACACCAGAATGTAATTTTCTAAGGAAACATTTCAAATTTACGCGCTGATTATGAGGCCGCGCATGCGTATAGTCAGAAATAAACGCTATTGAAGCAAGAGAGGAGAGACGAGACGCGGATTGCGGTGGATCGTGAACGCGTTGCGAGTTTGAGGCACAAAAAAAGATCTCCGTCACGGAGATAAGAGTCGGGATATTAAAAATTCCGCTTTTTCAATATCTGAAAAACGGTAAGTGTACGTGATTCTCTCTCTCTTTGGTGACATAAAGTGCTCCGAAATCTGTTGAGTTCAATACCTCTGGTTTACGCCCCTTTATTCACCGATGACCGATGCTGCAGTACTCATACTTTGACAGAAAATGGTCGCCCACGCTTCGGAACCCTTTTTCTATTATAGATTACAGTTCTAAATAATTTATCATTTCAAACACTATACGTTTTTATTCTCACGTACATCGATTCTTTTCTTCTCATAAGTAGGATTGATTTTGTTTGTTTTTAGTACAATATCAAGAGAGTGAGAGAGAGAAATAAAATAATATGTAAAGTGGAGAAGAAAAAAGGTTTGTTCGGTCATTTCGCGTTGCAGATTTTAGGTTGTGTATTGGAATTTTTGGTGCGTTTCGAAATTTTTTTAATTTGAATGACGATGCATGAAAACAATTGACAGTTGTAAAAATTTGATAAGCGGAACAATAGTGTCAGACATTTCAAAGCAAGTTTTTTATTTATTTTCTATTTGATACCGTGTAATGAAGTGAATTTATTCATTGATCGCAAATTTTGCATTTCTTGCTGTTGCGAATTTCAGTGGAAGAATAGAAAAATTGATCGTGCTGAAAAATTTTAGGTAATGAGATCCTTCATAATTAGAGCGCATAAAGTGGATGAAAAAAACACGTAAATAGAATGTTTTCAACACTTGTTTGCAGTACAGAATTCAACTGTTTATAATATAATATTCAATTTTTTAAACTCAGTTTTACTTCCCTCAAAATATATTCTCAAATAATGATAATAATAATTCAATAGGTAAATTTTACAGAATTAAAAATCCAAGGAAAAGAGCCAATTTTTTTTTTTTTAACAGGAGTAACAAATGTTACGCATAGTTTGACAGGAGAATTGAATATATAACTATTTTATTCAATTAAATAAAATTTTACATTAGTATTAATTATAAATATTCATATTTATGGTTGGAAATTCATCATTTTAGATTAACTTTATTTCCTTTGGTTTAAAGTATTGTCTTCGGCTTGGAACTTTTTACATTATTTTACCTGAGAATTCAAGAAATGAACATTCAAATTTTTTCGAAAAAGGTTCGCCGTTTCTTTTTCTTGAATTGTTACAGTTATCAATTCATTTATATAGTTTTAGATTCATCATTTTCGTTCAACTCCGTCTTCTTGGTCCGAAAACTCATATCTTTTCCATGAAAATCCGACTCGTGGGTTCAAAGTTGAGCTAATTGGTCAAGAATTTATTTTTTTGTTGGGAATGTATCTCCCAGTTTCAAAATGAAATTTCCCTTGCAAATCGATGTATTTTGTTCAAAATTCGTCTTTTTTGTTTGAAACTTTACCGTTTTCAGTTAAAAATACAACTCGTTGTAAATTTATGTATTTCCTTTGGAATCTTTTTTTTGGCTTGGAACTTACACAATTAAGCTAAAACTTTTCCTCTTTTTTGACTGAAAAATCTGTCTTCAAAACTGATTTTTTGGTTTTTACTGACAACTTAAATATTTGGTTGCAACTCCATGTATTTTGTTATAAATTCGTCTTTATGGTAGAAAATTTGTCATACACTGAAATTCATATCTCCGATTTGAAAATTAAACTGCTTTGTAGAAAATTCCTAATATTAGCTCGAAACTTTTCTTTCAAATCTTGAAATATTTGTGGAACCTTTTGAGATAAATTGTTTAGAAATTTTTGCGAATTTCTTTAAAATCTTTTTAATATTCTTGCAATTTGTTCAAATCTCTGTGAAATCATTGAAATTTCCTTAATATTTGTGAAACATTTCGAAAAAAAAATTATTCTAAATTCGGAAACTTCAAAATCTTCGAAATATTCTTGAAATTTTGGAGATCTTCAATTTTTTGAAGATATTCAAGATCTCCCTGGAATCTTTTTGATCTTCGTGAATTCTTGGAATCCTTATAATATTCGTGCACTGAGTCCTAATTTTTTGAAGTGTTTGAAACCTGTTGGAATCTTCGAAATCGTTTTGAAATCATTGAGGTCTTCTGAAATCTTTGGAACCTTTCGGAATTTTTTCGAATCTTTGTTGGATATTGGAATCTTTCTAAAGTTTTTGAAAATCTGCTTATTTCTTTGAAATGTTTATACCAAAGATATATGTTTACAATTAAAGAAAACAAATTGCTATGTTAATCAAATCCGCAACAAGTACTGAAACATCGAAATTGTATTACATTGTTTTGTAATTTCTAGGCATCATAAATCACAAATATACTATTCTCATTGAAGCTATATAATTGAACAATTTTTTTACAAAAACGTTTGAAATAGGACAATTTCTGATTGCGTGTGCGTGCATCCAAATTTTCAAGAATTGCAAGCCAAAAAATTTGAACATTTTGACGCCTAGAACGTTTAAACCCGAATAATTTTGAATTCAAGTACCAAAAAATAAATAACCTTATATCTCAATGATACACTTTAAATTGCAAGTCTTAATCGTCATGCAATTATCATAAGTTTGAATAAATCTTCAAAAATATTCTCCTGGTTTGAGCCTTCAAGTTACAAACTATGTCGGCTTAATCTTCAAAGATTCAATCAATTATAATGAAATAGAATAAGTATCAGTAAAAATATGCATTTGGTACAAGCTTCTTCTAAAATTTTGGATGCCACATATGGTTTAAAACTGTATGAACTCATTTTGACATTGTTTCTATTTTAAACAACAGTCAATCGAAAATCCCTTCATTTGATACATAAAAATGTAATTTTATAAAATTGGTAGCGTTTGTAATTACACAATTTGGAAATGAAAGTTTTTTGAATTGGATAATTTGAATTAAAATCCTCTGTAATCAAAAGCCAAGCAGGAACTTTAAAATTTAATCATTTGTCCATTTTTATCTTCTATAATTTGAGTAAAAAACGCTTTATTTTGTAATGGAATGAAGTTCAGATTAAATGATCGAAGAGTACATTTTTCAAGTATTTTAATTCCCAAAAAATTAGAAATTCATAAGACAACTAATTTAAAAACCTTTGGATGAGAAAAATTGAAACTTCAAGGAAGCACACATTTGTAATTATTTTGAATAAAAACTTCTCTCAATCGAAAATAATTTAAGTTGACAAGTTGAACAGCTCCTAAAAGAATATTTCAAACTCAAATTGGGAATCCCTTAAACTGAAAGATCGTTGAAAAAATTCGATCTGGAAATTGTAGGTTTGAGTCCACCATGAAAATATAAATGACTCAAAGAAGGACCAGACATTCTCTAGACACGAATTCGTTTGAATAATTCCTTAGAAAATACTAAAGTTTCTCCAATCTTAGATCGTAATTTTTCAACCATACGCTAAATAAAACAAACCCTTGTTAATATGTTAACACTGGAGCTCAAGAACATTTCTATAATTCTTTTACAATACACAGAAGGTTATAAATCACGAAACCCCTTTTCTTCTCTCTAGTATTCATTATAATAGAGAACTTCCTGTCCTTATAAAAATGTAAATGATTGAATAACCCCATTCTTTCTCTTTAGGTGCGGATACCCGTCGGAACCATGAGCTACCAAATGACTTCAAACCAATCCAGACCAAGTAAGTATCAACCATAGGCATAAAAATTAACGGGACGGATCACAAACCTGGGGGGTCTGGCAACGCGTAAGTAAGGGGAATGACGCACACCACGCGTGTTCTCTTCACTCCTTTGGAGGGCTCTCAGCGTGCCGAGTGATTGGTCTGTTGCGTCAATGACAGTTTTCTTCGTTTTAGCCGGTTGAAGGTCTCTTGTGGTTTGAAAATTGTAGACAAAAAATATTATGCTGTAAAAATGAGGAAGAAAACGCGTATAAGAGGAAAATGTGTGGTGAAAAATGGTAAAAACGCTCTAGAAAAGCACAGCGAACAAGAGAAGTGTGATAAAAATGTTAGGGAAGTGACTTATTATCGGTAAATGATTTGAGGTTATGTTTGAATGATAGACATCGAGCAAAGATATATTCCAATCTGAAGGGTTGCCAATGAATATGAGGAAGAAAATTAATCAAGGATTTTATGATTAACTTAATTCACTAAAAGATATTTTCTTATTCAAATATTATTCTAACCAGAATGTTCAATGATCTTACAATTAGTAATTTTTATAAATGTGCTTTTCTTTGGATAACTTCTTTCTTTCTATTATGAAAATTCGAATAATGTCAATTAAATTCTAAATTCCACGTTGTTTATTCTAGGATATAAAATCACAACGTGACACAATGGGCTTAGACTTAGCGACATGTAACAAAAAAACCAAGTACCTCACGAAATGTCTCTCAAATCACGACGATTATTACGCATTCAAATAGATTTTCATTGAACAGATTCTATATATCAAATTTTCCTTTTAATTTACAATTTTAGTGATTTATTTTAAATTTATCTTTTTCATTATTCTAAACTCTCATACGTATTGGAACTCATCTTTTTTAATGAATCAAATCGTTTGGAAAAAAATCCATGTATCTTACTCATTTGTACTGAGCTTATTATTTTTTACGTCAAATAATAATTGTCACTCCAGTGATCTGAGTTTTTCTACATAGAGATAATACTCGATTTTCCATTTCAAATAACGTGCGGTTCACACGCATTGACTACTAGCGGTCTAGCCAATCCAGAGTCTTCTCTGGCGCCCCTCAACCCAGTGGGGGATCAAGTCAACCCGCTCGCCTAAGATGGGACTTTGTGCTCCGTCCCGTTAATTTCTAGATCCATGGTATCAACCTATCGTATTTCAACCTGAAATTGAGGCTATTAAGGGCTGACTAGAAGAAATTCGTGACCGTGGGGCCGTTGATCACAACATTCACATATGCTCCGATAGCACAGCTGCTTTAACGGCCCTTTATTCAAAGGAGGTTAAATCCCTTCTGGAGCAAGAACTTAATTTAGAACTTAACATTGTGGAGCCTCTTGTCTGCTTCAGCGATCTGGTGCGATTCTGATGCGCTAGGAGACCTCAGAATCTAGAATTCAGAAAATAATTCCTGTGATCCCGTAGATTTCTTAGACGTTCCTTAGTCCTTATGACATTCCAAACACCTAAACAAGCCTCATAGGTGAGGACTAAATTCAAGGGTACATTACGAAAGGTTACACATGGATATCCTCAGTGCTATGGAACTTTGAAGCTCCTGCCCATTCTTATCGATAAAAGTATTATCACTCAACACTATCTCACTCTAAAATTCTTTTTACAGTGTCACACGGAAATTATCAGGGTCCTGGCGACCTGCCCATGGGGTCTGCAAAGGAGCAGACCCTAATGTGGCAACAAAATTCTTACATGGGTGACTCCGGAATTCACTCAGGGGCTGCCACTCAGGCACCCTCTCTTTCTGGCAAAGAAGATGAAGAGATGGAGGGAGATCAACTCATGTTTGATCTGGACCAGGGCTTCGCTCAAGGATTTACTCAAGATCAAGTCGATGGTAAGATATCTACTATCCTCTCTCACCCATGTCCTAATTTCGATTCGAGTTCATATAATATCATTTTCCCATTCTAGAAATGAACTCACAACTGAGCCATACTCGCTCTCAGAGAGTGCGAGCTGCCATGTTTCCAGAAACTCTGGAAGAGGGTATCGAAATCCCTTCGACACAGTATGATCCAGCTCAACCAACAGCTGTTCAAAGATTAGCAGAGCCGAGTCAGATGCTCAAGCATGCCGTCGTAAATCTCATCAACTACCAAGACGATGCAGATCTCGCGACTCGAGCGATTCCAGAGTTGATCAAGCTTTTGAACGATGAGGACCAAGTTGTCGTTTCTCAAGCAGCAATGATGGTTCACCAGCTCTCAAAGAAGGAAGCCTCGCGTCATGCCATTATGAACAGTTCTCAGATGGTTGCTGCTTTGGTACGCGCTATCTCCAACAGTGACGACCTTGAATCGACGAAAGCTGCTGTCGGCACCCTGCACAATTTGTCGCATCACAGACAAGGTCTCTTGGCTATCTTCAAGAGTGGAGGTATTCCAGCGCTTGTGAAACTGCTCAGCTCACCGATGGAGTCTGTTCTCTTTTACGCCATCACAACTCTCCATAATCTTCTTCTTCACCAAGAAGGATCTAAAATGGCGGTCAGACTTGCCGGAGGTCTGCAAAAGATGGTCGCTCTTCTACAAAGAAACAACGTTAAGTTCTTGGCTATTGTGACGGATTGCCTACAGATTCTTGCATACGGGAATCAAGAGAGCAAGCTTATCATCCTTGCGTCTCAAGGACCTACCGAACTGGTCCGCATCATGCGCTCTTACGATTATGAAAAGTTGCTCTGGACCACTTCGAGAGTTCTAAAAGGTTTGTTGTAGAAAGATACTTACATTCTATGAAGAATCATGTTAGTATTTTTTTTATGTTCACTAACCTTTGTTGGAATTTCGCAGTGTTATCAGTTTGCTCGAGCAACAAACCTGCGATTGTTGAGGCTGGTGGGATGCAAGCATTAGCAATGCATCTCGGTAACCCAAGTCAGAGGCTGGTACAGAACTGTCTTTGGACGTTGAGGAATTTATCTGATGCTGGTACTAAAGTGGACGGTTTGGGAGCCTTACTTCAAGGATTGGTGCAAGTACTTGGATCCAGTGACGTTAATGTTGTTACTTGCGCAGCTGGCATCCTCTCTAATCTTACTTGCAACAATCATCGCAATAAGGTGAGTTATGTTCGCAATTTCATTTTCTCTGATATTGTCAACTGATTAGATTTTTACCTATGAATAGAGATATTTAATGTTCTAACATCGTCTTTAAACCTTGCTTTCCTCTAGGAAACGGTATGTCAAGTTGGAGGTGTTGACGCTCTTGTGCGCACAATTGTAAATGCAGGAGACAGAGAAGAAATCACGGAACCAGCTGTCTGTGCTCTCCGTCACTTGACGTCTCGTCATCAAGAAGCAGAAATGGCACAGAATGCTGTACGTTCAAATTACGGTATTCAAGTTATCGTAAAGCTTCTTCAGCCACCTTCCAGATGGCCTTTGGTGAAAGCGGTCATCGGATTTATTCGAAATCTGGCCCTGTGTAATGCAAATCACGCACCACTGCGCGAACATGGAGCGATTCATCATCTTATCAGACTTCTTATGCGAGCATATCAAGACACACAAAGGGTATTTTTTTAAACTCATTGCATCTTCAGGATCAAAAATTATTCAAGATTCGAATAAACGATTGATTTTGTATTTAATTTTTGTAGCAACGGTCATCCGTAGCCAGCACTGGAAGTCAAGTGACACCCGGAGCCTACGCGGATGGAGTTCGCATGGAAGAAATTGTGGAAGGTACCGTCGGAGCCCTTCACATTCTTGCAAGAGAGTCGCATAACAGAAGTGTTATCCGATCTCAGAACGTTGTTCCAATTTTCGTTCAGGTGAGAAGCTATGTTCAGATAATTTAAAGGTTTTTGAATACTTAGCCATCTAATCAGTGGTTATGAATGGATTTACGAGATTCCTACTGTCCCTAAAGAAACAAGCGAGGCTTAAACGACACCTTATTCGAGCGGCTTGGAGAATATTTGTTTTCCTGTTTAAATATTCGTGGCAAGTTTATCTATAATTTTATCTGGTCTTAACGTGGATCTTCCAACAAAAGTATGCACACGTTGGTAAAGAAATATTATCTTTTGTTTTCAAGTTGACCAAGTTTTATGAGTACTTGTACAAACATGTGTAGATTTCCATTGCAAACAAAGCGTAAAACGGTGCCTCCTATTTTTCAATCAGAAAAGATAATTGTGAGGATATTTTCTCAGCTTATTGGGAGACCACAATCAAGCACATAACCAGGAAAAACAATCACTCCAAAAATGGAGAATAATAGTGTCTTCCATTGGTTCACCAACTTACAAATTATCGTCATATTAAGCAAAAGTTTTTAAACCGGTTCAAGGTACTACAGACTCATTCATAAAAGATAGCTAGGATTTCAGAAGAAAAAAACACATAAAAATTCCCCCATCCCATTCCATGGTATCTCTTGACGTAGTATCCATGTTTGACAATATTCATCTGGATTTGGCTACGGAATGTGTCGGAGAAAGATTAAATCATCATAGAAACTTATCAAATATCTCAAAAATGAACTACTAGTTGCTGTCAGAACAGTTTTTAACAACGCAGTTTTTTCTTTTAATCATTTTTCTTACAAACAAACATCAAGTTGTCCAGTGGGGTCTCCTTTATCTCCAGTCATATCCGATATCGTAATAGAAGATTTAGAATCCAGAGCTCTATTACTTCTAAATTTCAAGCCAATATTTTACAAACGATATCTGGATGATGTATTCACCATCATTCCCACAAATAAAATCCAAGTTTTTGTTGATACATTCAACAGTATCGATTCTTCAGTTTAGTTCAATCATGAGATTGAGGTAAACCACACTTTAAACTTCCTTGATTTGTCAGTAATAAAAAAATATGATGGTTCTATTCTGACCGATTGGTACAAAAAGCCAACTTTTTCCGGTCAATATTTGAATTACAATTTTCACCATCCTTTCGAACAAAAAATAGGAGTAATAAAAAACTTAATTGACAGAGGCATACAACTTAGTGATGCTCAGTTTAGAAAAGATGAAATCAAAGAAACCTTAATACTCAATAATTATCCATTACCACTGATAAGTAGTATGATAAAAGAAAGATTACATAAAATTTACAACAGCTCTGATAATAACAAAAAGTCGAAAAGATTAGAAACTCGTAACAAAAATGATAAAAATTCAACTCTTCCATATATACGAGGTTTGTCGGAGAGAATCAGGAGCTCTTAAAAAAATTTAATAATAATGTATATTTCAAAAACAATGATAAATTATAAAATGTATATATGACTAAAAATAAATATTCAGAGTCAATAGAGTATTTATCAGGTGTCGTTTACCTCATAAAATGTAGATGTTGTCCAAAGATTTACATAGGTGAAACTTGCAGAAGATTAAAAACGCGAATAGCTGAACACAAAAGAGATTGCAGAACAGGAAATAACAATACAGGCCTATCTCAACACGCATGGTCCTTTGATCATTATTTTGATTTCGATTTCAAAAACATCAAGAAAAGAAAGATTATAGAGTTCATATTTATTAACAAGTATAATAATTTTTGTGTTAATTTACAAACTGACAGAATGCATATTAATTATGCTTGTTACTTTAAGCAATCATATTAATGATTGCTTAACTGATTGCTGATTAATGATAAACAAGCAATCATATTAATGATTGCTTGTTAAACTGATTGTATTTCTTCAATTTCAAACTTTTGGCGCGTGCTGTGATTTTAGTTGAATGATTCAACGTTCTTATCAAAATGAGTTTCAGTTTCATATCAGATTAACCTTCTTGGTATCATTGTATTTTCTAAAATGTTGCCCTGACCAATGTAATGATTATGGCTATGTACAAAGCCTCTTTTTTATCGTAAAATGATTGTGTATTTTTATTTTAAACTCTGGACGGATTGTCCCCTCTTCCTTTTGTAGACGAGGAAGACTAAGAAATAACAGCAATGATTTAGTTAGGGGTCGTCCATAAACTTCTAGGCAACTTTCGACCCCCGTTCCTCTTTCGTAGATAAGCGTAGGAATGTTCAATGCCCCCCCCCCCCTTCCTACGCAGTTACTGAAAGTGAAGTTGATAATAATTAAGTGTGGCGACTTTACCGAGAATTTCATTGGCCGGGAAATGACCTTGAGTTCAATCAAAAACCGGGAATTTACTTAACTCAGCGTAGACTATTGACAATTCTACCAAAAAAAAAAACGAAAAATCCCAGCTTGCTTTTTATAAATCAAAAAGAGAACAGGGAATTTTTTGACATAATGATAATAATAAATCTTTATTATGTTGCCAATCAAGAAAAAAAATGTAACGGGAACTTTTTAAACTAATTATGATTTGCATTCAGAAGAAAGGAATTTTTGAAAATCGTTCCTTCAATTCAAAATTTGTCACAATTTTAAAGTCCCCTCTTCCTAATCTTAAATAAATAAAGTCCATCAAGCAGTCTTTAGAATTGAAGTAGCATTCTGAAGAAGAAATATTTATGAAATATAGAAAGCTTCTCTACATAATCTATTGCGAATTCATCCTGTTTTAGTTAAAAAATCAACTATTTGTTTGAAATTTAAACTTGTTTGTTGAAAATCAAATTTTCTTGTCCAATTTGCATTATTTCGATTCAAAATTCACCTCTGGTTGAAGTTTTAACTACTTTTTCAAAAATCTATTCATCTTCTTTTGGTGGAAATCCAAATATGTAGTTGAACATTGATTTTTGTTCTTGGAAATCGAACTATTTCTTTGAGAATTCATTTACTTCGTGGAAAGTTTGCCTTTCTGAAGAAAATTAATCTTTATGTTTGAAAATTCATCTTTCTGATTAAAAATCATCTATTCATTTGAAGATTCATTACTTTACCTGGAAATTCATCGGTTTGGTTAAAAAATCAATTACTTCAACTGAAAATTCAACTGTTTCATTTTCATGGATACTTGATTTTTCCTGGTTCAAAATTCGACGTTTCAGGGAAAATTTGTCTTTTTGAACTGTACAGTCCATTATTTCGTCGAAACTTCACATATTTTGTTGAAAAATTGATTTATGGTAGAAAACTATCGTTTTCTTTGGAATTTAATATTCTTCTCCAAAAATTCTTCTTCACGGTTAACAATTCAAGTTATGCAGTCAAACAGTCAACAAAACCAACATGCATGTTGCAGTCAACATTTTTTTTTTCTAGTTTCATTTGATTCTTTATCGATTGAAAATGGATTTTTTCATTCAGACATCCATTTTTCCATTTTGAAATTCTGAGTAATACAATATTTTCGTTGACAATTTCTCGTTTCAGTAAAAGTCAATTTATCTGTTTGGAAACTCAACTCCTTCAGTTAAACATTCTTTTTTTGAGTATTAAGCACTTGTGCTTGTTTTAAAATTTAGTTTTTTTAACTAAACATGTTACTGTTCCATTTTTGGTTGAAAGTAATCAATTTTTGACTTTGAAATTCACTTATATTGTTATAACATCGTTTTTTTTTTAGAAAATGATTCTTTCTTCTTGGAAATGATTCTTTTTGTTTGATATTCACCTTCATGGTTGGAAATTGAAGTGCTCTAGTTAAATATTTATCTTTTTAGTTGAAAATTCATCTTCTTGTTTCGAAATTTAAGTATTCTAGTTGAAGATTCATGTTATTTGAAAATTCATCACATTGGTTGAAGAATGAAATATTTGGTTGGAAATCTGTTTTTTTTTTTCTTTTTTATCTTAAGTTGATTTTTAATTGTAAGTTTAGCTGTTCCAATTTTTGTAAAAAAATGATATTTTTTGGTTGAAAATTAGAGTATTCTTTTTAGAATTGATTTATTTTGCAATGTTTGATCTGTTGTGTTAAAGAATGTTTAGAATGAACGTCATGAATCAAAATAAATGTTAGCATTTTGCGACAAATATAAATATGTTACTTCAAGTTGACCGGGAAAATTGGAAAACTTGACCGTGAAAAACCGGGCATTTAAAATCGTCCGCCGAATCGCCACCTTGTAATTTCTAGATTACAATTTTTATTAATAGCGATTACAGCCTGACGAAAATTGAACTTGTTTTTTTTTCTACAATCTAACATAATGTGATAAAGTTCATTTAA
>WSXT02028545.1:0-13822 GCA_011762715.2 Neuroterus valhalla | reverse complement strand
TTGCTTTCTTCAAATCATTTGGTCTCAATTAAGGAACAGAGAGTTTCATTTTCGCGTGTCAGGACGGTGTGATTTCCACCTTAGCATACCGTAGAAGCATATTACGCCAAGATGTTCCCAGCGATAGGTGCAGGGCATGCCACAAACTCCCTGAGCACATATGGCATATCCTATCGAACTGCCCTATCCACGCAGGAACGACGTATTTGTACAGACACAACGCTGCCTTAAGAGTGTTTACCACCATCTTTGTCGCTTTTATGGCGTAGGCCGCGACCCTGCTCTGGTGAACGTTACAAGGAGGAGCGTTTCGCTGTAGCTAGCAACGGCCTTCCAGGCCTCCTCACTTGTGAGCATTACTGCTGCTACATCTTCCGGTGTGAAGCTTCCCACAACCGTTTCCAGCTCCTCTCTGAGTTCAGCCCATCTCACGCAGTGAAAGAACCTGTGCTCTGCGTTATCCTTTTCGAATCCGCAGTAGACACACGCCGGGCTCTGCACCTTTTGCATCCTGAAGAGGAAGGCTTGGAAATAGCCGTACCCCGAGAGGAGCTGTGTCAGATACTAAGTTACCTCGCCATGTTTGCGACTAATCCAGGAACCTAGGTCTGGTATTAGTTTAGCCGTCCATCTGCCTCGGTGTTCGTCCCTCCTTCTGTGCTGCCAGCGCCTTTGTGTTTCCACTCTGGCCTCGGCTTGTGCAGTCTCCTTTGGTACCATACAGTCTCTCTGGAATAAAGTTTTCCTCTCTAGGGCTAGCAGGTTATGGGGATAATCCCTGCGATTACTAGCACTGCGGGCTCTGGACCTGTTCGATAGGAGCAGGCTTCCCGCTTGGCTCCTACCCGCTGAACGCCGGTCATGCGGCTCTTGTATTTATCCATCCTGAGTGCGTCTGCCCATATTTCGGCTCCGTACAACAGGATAGACGTGGTGACCGACATCAATAACCGGCGTTTGCTCGGTTTAGGTCCACCCACATTCGACATGAGTCTGCTGAGACTCGCCGTTACTATGGCTGCCTTATCCGCTGCCTTCCGTATGTGAGTCCAGAAAGTGAGTTTTGTATCCAGATGGATACCGAGATGTTCGACTGCCTGTTGCTTTTCAATCATCTCGTCTCCCACTTGAAGCTGGATGCACGTCTAGATTCTCTTCGTCGTAAGGATCACGTTCTCGGTCTTCTGTAGAGCCAGGTCGAGGTCGTGCTCGTCCATCCAGCGGCACACCCGGCGCATAACTTGGTTGAGCTTCATTTGCGCCTTTTCCATATTCCGCGCCGTGATGGTTGCAGCGATGTCGTCTGCATAGCCTACAAGGGATGTGCCCTTTGGCAGTTCCATGCGCAAGATGCCGTCATAGGAAATATTCCAGAGATCTGGCCCCAGAATAGATCCCTATTCGGCTCCGGCAGTGATAACTCTCCTCCGTGGATCGTCGCTGGTATCATACAGCAGTACCCTGTCCTTCAGATAATTCCTTACCATCCGGAGAAGATACTGCGGTACCTTAAAATTTTCCCTGAGTGCACTCATGACTTCTTTCCATCGGTCCGTGTTGAAGGCGTTCTCAACATCCAATGTTAACAGAAACACTACTGGTCGTGAGTAGTGGTTTCCCTATCGCGCTGACATACCGACTTCCACAATGCACTTAGCTGCTTCTATGGTGCTGCGTCCCTTTCTGCGCCCGAACTGTCTGCTAGAGAGGTTCCCGGCTGCTTGGACTGCTGATAGCAGGCGTGGTTTCAGGAGCTTTCCAAGAAGCTTGTCGGCAGTGTCCAACATGCGCGAAGGCCTGTGGGATGACGGAGCGCCCGATCGCCCTTGCCTTTGCTTTTCAGCACCAGCCTCTGTTCCTTCCATCTCCCAGGGAAACTTTCGGTTCGAAGGCAGCTGTTGTATATATCCAGCAGAAGTTGTAGGTTGTACTGTTCCACTACTTTGAGAGCCTCTGATGGTATACCATCTGGGCCTGGCGTCATCGCTGTTCAGGGGTGCTGTAGATGCTCCTAGATTTTGGGTAGTCAAGGCCCCAGAGTTCGCTGTCCACTTCCTTAGCCATGTTCATCCAGCCCGTAGATTTACTCCGCTTAATAGTTTTCCCCAGATGTTTCTTCATTCAAAGAAATATCGCGTTTTTTAGGGCCATTGAAGCAGGTTTTTTTTGCTTACTGAGCCTTTCGCCGTAAGGAGAAGCGAGTCTTTCTGAGCTCAGAAATTCCCTCCGATCACCAGAAAGCCGGGTACCGCCTGTTGTTTCGGCTCTTCCGAGGCATGGCAGCGTCACATGCCTGTTCAATCAGGGCCATAGTTTGCTCTACAACAGTGACAGAGTCTTTTTCCACCTCTGGACTTCTCTGTATGTTCCCTGTTGTCCGTTGGTTGCTGTTCATAACTGTGGCAAACTCCTCATGATTTAGCTTCGCCACGTTCCACCTCTTCGGTTCGCGGAGGAGCCTCTTCTGAGCTTTGTTTCCTCGTTGTATCTGGAATGTAATGTATTGGTCGTCACTTCCTGTGAACCCCTCCATCACGCTCCAGTTTACAACTTTCTTGCTACGTTTCCTGAGGCGAAGGAGACATCTGGTATCGTTTCTCTCTCCCCGGGTCGTCTGAATGTTGATGCGCCAGTGTTAAGCACTATAAGTCGCCGGCTGCTACGATGTCACCCTTTCATGTCCTGGCCTGCTTCCTTTAAACCTTCCACTTTGTCCCGGAAGTCTTTGATCGGCTCATTTGGGGTAAAATAGACACTCATAAAAATGGCCTGCCTACTTCTTACCCAAACGTATCCTTTTCCTGATCCATCGTCATCCACTGGTGTATGTGTCTGGTTCCGGACCCATATCGCCGCAGTGCTGAGGACATCTTTAAAACAGGTGGGACTTTCTTTATCCTGGTACTGCTCACTAATGATTAGAACGTCGGCCCGCTGTTCATACTTGATATGATTCAGTGGGTCGTTCCGAGCACAGAACATATTTAAATTCTGCGTCACAATCTGCACCTTTGTGGCCCTTCGTACCGCACTTAAAGCACACGTCTGTTCTTTCCAGGCCCTTGCGGATCCTGGAGTGATGCCTATACCCAAGGCATTCGAAGCATCGCTCCATTCGGATTCTTTTCCTTACCCGACTGTTCACCCATCCCGCTTCAGTGCAGCTTCAACCTCTCCCCTGGTAGTGTAGCTGTCCAGATCTCGGATCTCGACAGTTGCTTTAGGCGTTAACTTTTGAGCTGTGGCATTCTCCCTAAGGGCCCCTTTTAGGGCGTCTGTGAAGTCGGCACAATTCTTCGTGTCCCGTCCAAGTTCTACGAGGACACATCCAGCCCTTGTTTGACGTATGGCTGAGATGACCGTATCCGTGTCTTTCGGCTTCATTTTTCCTTTATTTCACCTAGCACTTGTGCATAGGTCTTCCCTGCGGCAGGTTTAACTAAAGCTGCCTCTGCTTCCAGCCTGGCATGTTTACCCTTCCTTCCAGACCTTTTGTTAGGCTGCCTATCGACATTTTTTCTCTTTACCAGGTTTCCGTCAATCCTTTTCTTTTGTCTGGTGACTTCCAACCACGATGGGGACAAAATTTCCTTCTTCCTCTTTTCAGTCGGCGTTGCACCCTGATTTCCTGCCGGACTAGAGGCTAACCGCTTGCTACTGCTGCGCCTCGAAGTGCTTAAGCTTCTTTAGACCTGGCTCTTCGCTAAACTCAAGATGCTTGCATGTCCTTTCTGCGTCTGTGCCGCTTGCAGTTGTAAGACTTCTACTGCTTCTACCAGTTTCGGTATACCGCTCTTACGTCAGTGTTGACATTTTTTTGTCGGTCTGCCGCTTCTTGCATGATAACCAATATGGCTAGAATTTCCTTTAATTTTTTTAAAATTTTTTCTTGATGTTTTTCGTATGTTTGATCCTCCCCTAAAATCCATGGGATCGGCACTGACCACCGGGGCTTAAACCCGATCGGAATCAGTGGGGAGATTTCTACTCCCTTGGGGTATGTCGTTTTTCACATACCTACATATGGTTGGTTTGTTATTCGGGGTTCCTTCCCCTAGCTAGTTTTTGTCCACCCCGGGTATCTGATTTTTCCGGCACCACCCATATCGGGGAGGCTTTTCCTATCCCCCACCCGCGGAGGCCCCCCATAGGGGATCTAACAAACCCCACCGGAAAGATGAGGATGATTATTTTTTTTTTTTTTTTTTTTTTTTTTTTTTTTTTTTTTTTTTAGGATGGTGGGAAAATTTACTATTTACTACCCACTAAAAACCAACCATCTTCTACTTGGCATGATTCCTCCCGGAACTACTTCCGCATTACTTCAGGGGGTGCCGTTTTTTGCCCATCTGGGGCATCTGCTGATTTCTTCTTTTTTTTCTGAGTCGTCCTCGTATCCCAAACAGGATGATGCGCGTCTTCCTCGGCAGCAAGTCAGGAACGTGCATCGGGCTCGCCGGCCTCCGATCATCCTTGTTGGGTATAGTTGGGTCTCTTATTGTAGGCTATTGTTGCGCCGCGCTTATGTGGTTTTTTTCTCGGAAATGATGTCAATCGATTTTGCAGAGAAAGGCTTAGCAGTATCTCAATCAGGATGAAAACGCATCGTCCTCAGCAGCACGAGGTTTTTGTACAACGGGCTCATCGGCCTTCGATCATCCTGGTTGGACATGACTGAATTTCGCTATGTCCTTTCAGATCACAGATCCTTTATTTTCCTCGTCTCTTTTTTTTCAGCGTAGGATACCTTCTATGTAGCTGACAATAGTGTTCCATTGCTCCTGGCTTTTGAGCATGCAATCTGCGAAAGTTTCAGGAGTGAGTTTTCCCACCTTGCTCTCTAGCATTTCTCTCCTTTCCTTACACTCCTCGCACTCGAAGAAGGTATGGAACGCATCATCGCAATTTGATGCGCAGTATGTGCATCGCAGCTCCGCGATTTTCCCTATTTTATGTAAATGGGCTTGGAACAATCCGTGGCAAGGAAGCATCTGTGTGATGTAATAATTCACTTCTATATGACTGCGGCTCGTCCACGAGTGTGTGTCGCGCATAAGTCGGAACGTCCATTTCCCATGGGTTTCCCTCGCCCACCTTTCCTGCCACTTTTCCATAGTTTGGGCCCCAGCTTCTCTCCTGGTTTCTGTTTTTTCACACTCTCTTACCCGTGTGTAGACGTGCTTGCGTTAAGCTGCGAGCAGATCTATTGGGATTACCCCTGCGATTACCAATGTTGCTGGTTCCGAGTCGGTGCGGTAAGCACATGCTATTCTCTGTGCTCCTCCGCACTGTACTCCTGCCATGCGTCTGCGGTAACGCTCTATTTTGAGAGCATCCGCCCAAACTTTAGCTCCATACAGGAGGATGGAGTGTGTCACCGACATTAGTTATCGCCACCTGCTTGGTTTTTGGCCCCCGATGTTGGCCATCAGCCGGCTTAGGTTTGTGGTTAGTGTGTACGTCTTCGGTTCCGACCTGCATTGGTATTTCGACACCTATCCTCTTTGTTGTTAGGATAACGATTTCCGTCTTCTGGATGGCCGAGCTCAGTCCATGATCTGTCATCTATCGCTGGACTTATCACATGACTTCATTCAGCTTCCACTGGACTTGCTTGAGTTCACGGGCGGCTATGGTCGCTGCTATGTCGTCGACGTAGCCCACGAGTTTCGTATCCTCTCGCATCTCAATCCGCAGGATACCGTCGTAGGATACATTCTATAGGTCTGGACCTAGGATGGATCCCTGTGCAGCACCTGCAGTGGTCTTCTTCTTACGAGGTCCTTGGGTCGTGTCGTAGATTAGTATTTGATCCTTCATGTAATTACTTACCATCCGAATAAGATACTGCGGCACCTTGAAATCATGCTTCAACGCATGCAGCATGTCGCTCCATTTCGCCGAGTTGAAGGGGTTTCGAACGTCTAGTAGCACAGCTACTACTATTTTACGAGTATAGCGACTTACTGGTCGTTCCTCCAGAGCAGTATTGACAATGTTTATTACGGCGTCTACTGTCGACAAATCTTTCCGGATACCATACCGGTTATGCATAGATCTCCAGCTTCCTTAATAGCCGATTTTAGTCGAGATTTCAGGAGTCTCTCCAGTAATTTCCCTGCTGTGTACAACAGGCAAAGAGGCTCGTAAGACGATGGTGAAAAGTTTTTGTTGCTTCCATCGTTCAGGAAAGGTCCCTGTCCCGAAGCAGCTGTTGTACATGTTCAACATTATTTCAGGAATCGCATGTACAGCGGCTTCAATTACCTCCACCGGGGTGCCATCTGGGCCTGGCGCCTCCTTATTTTGAAGAGTTCTTGCAGCCTTCATTAGCTCCATTTCTGTGAAGAGCGGGATTCCATCGGTCAAAAGGTCCACCTTTTCCTCCCGTAGTTGGTGTGTGGGGAAAAGCGTGTCCACAATGTTTGCCACATTTTTGGCATCGCGTGAGCCTTCTGAGATTAGGTTTCCAAGCTTGCGAGTAACAATTTTGTAGCCCGCTACTCCAGGGGTCCTGATCCACTTCTCTCCTGATGTTATCCCATCCGAGAGTCTTGCTTCTTTCGATGGTCTTACCTAGTTTCTTATGTGCTTTCTTAAAGACTACATTTCTCACTGCTGCTTCGGCAGGTCGCTTTGTCTTGAGTCATTGTGCTCTGCGCCTTAGGGTAAAGCACTCCCTCCTTCGGTTCGCGATCTCGTCCGACCACAAGCAGGCTGGGCGACGGTCAACAACCCTTAACGGGTCTTTATAAACTATCGCAGCAAGTGTCTCCTGTCCTTCGGATAGTGCTTTTCTCATCTTAGTATTGTCCATCTTGGCGACGTTTCACTTCATTCTTTTATGCAATCCTTCGAGCCTTCCCAGATGAACAGTCTTCTGCATCTAGAAATTTATGTAAAGATGATCACTTCCGGTATAGTCTTTCATGACCCTCTATCTTTGGGCCCTTCTGACCAGGTTTTCTGTCACCAGAGATATGTCTGGTATGGTTTCCATTTGCCCGAGGCGCCGAAAAGTGGTCTCCCGTATTAATCACTGTGAGCCCTGTTCTTGCAGCCATCTCCATAACTTTTTTACCCCTGGAGTCTGAACAATGCATGCCCCACTCCAGAGCTTTCGCATTAAAGTCTCCAGTGATTACTGCATCTTCTTCAATGTCTTGGATCATCTCCTCGATGTTGGTGAGTTTTTTTTGGAAGTCTTTGATAGGCTCGTTTGGGTTCAGATAACAGCTCACAAAGGTGATATTGCTACTCTTGACCCAAACGTATCCCTCGCCTCCTCCATGTTTTTCGACAGGCACCTTCTCCTTGTTCGTAACCCATATCGCAGCAGTACCTAGCTTGTCCAAGAACCATATGGAGCTCGTCCTGTTCTGGTACTGTTCGCTGAGCATCAGAAAATCAACCTTCTCTTCATACACGAGTTGCGTTAGAAGATCGTTTGCTGTTTTGCTCCTATTCAGGTTGGCTTGTAAGACGGCAATCATCGATTTTTAAATTTGGCTCTAGCCCGATCAAGGGCCTCTCGGAAAGCAGAGCACTTACCTGATCCATGAGCGTGATCCGTGGGCTCTGTGCCTCCCTTTAGTTCTGCGCAGAGGACGCAATGTAGTTCTTCTGTGCACGTAGCTGCCTTGCGTCCACTTTTACCACACCTAAAGCACAAGGCAGTGCGGTCAGGGCCTTTGCAGTATCGCGATTGATTACCAGAGCCGAAACACTTGAAACAGCGAACGAATTGAGTCCTCTCCCGGATTCTGCTTTATATCCATCCAACTTTTATTCGCCGAGCTTCTAAAAGTTTCCTGACCTCTTACTCATTAATGTCAATGATTGCCATAACTTGGCCCCATCAGTTTGCCTTGGAGACAGTGACCTCAAAGTCTCCAGTGCTTCCCTCAAGATCCCGTCTCAAAGCTTCTTTTACGTCTTCCTTGGTCGTGATGCTGTCCAGATCCATGAGCTCCAGATTTACTCTGGGTGCCAGGCTCCTCACAGCTCCCATCTTTCACAAAGAAGTTTTCACAGCACTTGGGAAGGCTTGTGTATCCTTCGTGTTTTTCCCAAGTTCAATAAGGATGTCGCCTCGTCTTGTTCGTCGGATAGAGCGGATGTCCGTTCCTGTGTCCTCTGGCTTCATTTTGTGCCTGATGTCGCTCAGCACTTCAGCATACGTCTGTCCACTTGCCGGTTTTATAAGCACCGCATCTAGACGTTCTCTCTTGTTCCGCCTCCGTCGCTGCTTCTTATGTTTTTCACCCGGTTTAGAGCCATCTTGTCCTATGCTTTTTAGTTTCCTTTCTTCGGGGGTCGCATTGGTTTTCGATTTAGGCTCACTATTCTTCATCCTTCTCTCCACGATTGTTTTCTACTCTCTGGGCGTTTCGTCGCCTCTTTTTCGTTTCTTGATCGAAGTGGCCGTCTGGTTTTCAGCAGGACTAGTAGCTAACCTCTTGCTTGATGGAACTGGTGTCTTCGGAGTTCTCATACTCTCGGTGTAGGCATGTGCCGGGAGAAACCCAGTGAGCCCGCAGAGGTAGGCAATCTCCTTATTTCGCGTCTCGCGCTGTTCCTTTAATACCTGGATCAATTCCGCCATTTCGGTTATCCCTTTTTAACAGTCGTGCTGATACTTTGCTGCCTTTTGGCCTTCGCTGACATTATAGCCGTCAGGTTGATCATTTTATCGATTGTTTCTTGGATCAACCGATTTCCTTCCTTGATCTTCTTTTTCGTGACAGGTGCGTCATCCGTAGGGCTGGTGTTCTTATCCGCTGCGTGTGCTTGGCCTTCCCCAAAATCCGTAAGGCCGGCGCCGGCCACCGGTGCTTTCACCCGATCGGAACCAGCGGAGAGATCAGTGCTCTCTTGGGGTATTGTATTTTCCCTAGCTAGTTTTTGTCCACCCCGGGTATTCGATTCCCCCGGCAACATCTATATCTGGGCGGCTTCCCCTATCCGCAACCTGGGGAGGCGCTCGAAAGGAGATCTAGCAAACACGAACGGGATGATGATGGGACCACGAGCGTTCGCTCATGGATTCTCCATTTGACCCATCCGTCAACATGTGGCTGGGTAACTAATCTCATTTGCCTTCTCCGTCTCATTCTTCTTAGTTGAAAAGAGCAGCATAGTGTCAATATTTTCAGGAATATTTTCTAATCAGAAAGGTGAGGACAGTTTGAAAAATCTTTCCTCTTCACGCACTCCTCCCTCTGCATAAAAGTCCAATATTCGCACAATTTCAAATGTATTTTTATTAGCTCAGGAGCTCTTAGGTGTACAAAACAATTGTTCCAAATACGGAGTTTACTAAGCTCAATCGGAACTGAATTGATAGAACCCATTGAAAATTCAACTATTTTTTGGGTTCAAAATTCTACTATTATATTCTTTGTAAAGAATCCCTAACATTGAACAGAAATGTCAGCCTTTTTGGTATTCAAAATTTATCTGTTTTGGTAGAAATCTCATCTCCTTGGTAAATAAAATGGAACTGAGTAGTTGGAAATTAGAGTGTTTTGTTGAATTTGAATAGTTCTTTATCTTTCTCGGTTTAAGTATCAATGTTTTTTTTTCTTTTGTGGAAAATTTGTCTTTTCTCTTTAAAAATTGAATTTATTCGTTAAAAATGTATCTATTCAGTTTTATATGCTTAAGTTATGTCAAAGATGAGAGTCTCTTTTGATGAGCATATGTATGAATTACAGAGATATGGGCAGACTTACGCATTCATGATTACTGAATCAAGATTACATGTATTCAAAAGAGTACGTGAATACTTGAATACATGTATTCAAATTATCCGTAAAATAACGCGCTACATAAATACATGTATTCATGTGATCCGTAAACTAACCCGCTACATGAATACATGTTTTCAAGTGTTCCCGAAAGGCTGATCACATGTATTAAAGTAATCTGTCAAATAACGCGCTACATGAAAACATGTATCAATGTATTCCCGAAAGGCGGATCACATGCATTTACCTTTAGGTGAATACTTGAATAGATGTATTCCAGTATTCACGTACTTCTTGTTTACCTGTAATCCCTATTTAAAATTTAATCCATCACGAAAAGAAATTGAGTATGCCCATCTCTGATCAACTATTATATTCTTCCATTCAGAATTTTTTTCCGTACGATTGACGTGATTCGCATTCTTTGGTCTGTCCTGTAACGGAGATGCCCGGCTATCCACCGCTATATATTTACAAAATTCAAAGACCTGCAAAAAGTCGATGAAGCGCAAAAATTGACTCCGGACCAGGATTCGAACCCAGGCCGCCGATTTATTAATTCGGCACGCTATCCACTGCGCCACGGAGCCCGATACTATTCGGACTCAATGGTGTCGTAGACGCTTCAAATTTCCTCTATATCCACTATATGCTTTTTACGATACCGGTCAGGAAGTAGGGATCACTAACTTTGTGGGTTCAACTCATGTTAAAACCACATCGTTACAAAGCCCCCTACCTAGACGCTGAGATGCGTGCGAGCGACGAACCATTGAGGCGGACAATCCCTACCTCGAACGGCCTCTACGTCAAGCTCCCACCACACATCTCAAAAGTACGATACTCCAATTTAGGAAGAGCTTCCAAATATCTAGGGTGCAAATTATTAATTGCTAACTGTGATTGCTCTAGCTCAGAAATCGGAGGATCATAATGTTGAAAAATGAGGCGAATATTTAGCAAGTAGTCCGCTATGGGTTCATCTGGACCTTGCATTCGTTTACGCCCCTCGTCCCTAACTTTCATTTGAAAATTCATTCTCCGTACCTACGTTTGAAGGCGGAGATGAATTGCTGCCAATTTTCACATTTTTCACGATTGAATCGGTACCAGTGCTGAGCGGGAGGTTTCGGTATAAACGGAAGCGCTCGGAAAAGATCCTTATCTGATAGGGAGCTGCCCCTTCGACATTCTTCAATTTGAGTTAAAAACACTTCTGCACTACTATTTCGTTTTCCGTTATAGCCAATTTTCCATTTTCTTACTATCGAATAAATATCGTCCCTACTTCGTTCACCTAAACCGGTTGGCAGTCCGCTTACTGGGTTAGGGGATGGCATTTGGATTCCAGTAGGAATGTTTGAATGTCCATAGGAAATATTATCTGCTGTAAAAGGGTTGTTTTTCACCGGAAAAGAATCTATAAATAGGTTATTGTCAGGCAGGGTAGCCGTGACATAACTCGTATTTGAAGGGGTGTCCTCATCTCTGAACGTGGAGAAGTGAGGCCTGGAAGCATTTAAAAAACTTTCAAGAGGCGAATTATTCCCACTATCATAAGCAAAACCAAAATCACGAGTAGATGCTGTCATTCTTAATCTAGTCGATTGATATGATATGATATGAGTGCCGCGTGAGTGAGAGAAGAAAACGTGACGACGTTCTCTAAATTACGTGCGAAAGTTACACTGCCAACGCTAGTAGTTGGTATGTATAGAGGTTCCGATATCGGGTGCGTATAAGTCTCGGTGAGGAGAAAGGATGTTTGACCAAGCGACTTTGTCATAGTGACGCCGAGAGTAGATGGTAGGGATACCGTATTCGTGGGATGCAAAACACGTAGTCTCTCTAAGTCAGCGGACAAGTCCCGCTCCCCACTCTCTTGCCACGACTGGTGCTTATGGCGACAATGCTGGTGGAACTTGATTAGGCGCCACCTCATTGCCATGTAATCTCCAACGGTGGAAAGACAGAAATACTCCAGTATTTTATGGAGCTCCTCAACAGTCAGTGAATTTGCCCAATTTATTATTGAATCGGTCGTTTCCGCCCACAGCCTATCGACATTAATAGAGGGACTCTCCATTTTGCCTAAATGATCCATTCCAAAAAAAATTCTATTTAGAAGTTTTTAAATAAACCCCAAATCCCGAAAATCCCTACCTCAATCTAAATGACTTCCCATAATATTCACAAATATTTACATAACAATTTTCACCACAAGGATATCCATGTAAATAAATATCGAGTTCATTTAAGACACCAGTGTAACACGTAACATCAGAAAGCAGCTTAGATATAACAGTTCATAACAGGTACGAAATCATCATAAATATTTTAAATCACATGACAAATCGGCATGAATATTTCAGATAAAATGCTAACCAGCATAAATATCTCAGATGAAGTAAAAAATGGGCATAAATATTGCAGGTAAAATGATAAATCAGCATAAATCAAATGATATTATAAATTATCAAGTAAGTTTTATTAATCGAACTCACAACAACAGTCAATTCATGTGGCGTCTGATATTCAGCACATAAAGCAGATGCAGATCGATTTTGTCATATCCAGAAAAATCCGGATCTATTTGCACTGAGGTTTATCAAAATGTCCGCGTTAGAATTAACCAGTAATCAAGCATGGTCGGGTTGCTTTTGTTCGAAAGAAAAAAAAAGATCCCTACTTTTTTTTCGAAGATATTAAATATTATCAATTTGTAAAAAAAAAAGGAAAATTACTGTCCCAATTTGTAGCGTTTTCAAGTCCCACGTTGGGCCCTAAAATTTATAACAACTTTTCCAAGCTCATTGGGACCTGAGTCCGGAAAAGTGTCACAAAAGTTTTGGAGCGACCAACGAGAAAAAAAAGAAATGAGGATAACTTTCAATTACCCTTTGCCATGGTGTTGAGCGCCAGACACCGCTTTGGTGTCAATCCATAAAACATTTAACGATAAATATTCACACCCAAAAAAAATTTAACTTAGAAAAAAGGAATCCTGGTTTTGTCCCTAGCCCAGCGGAAGAGGGATAAAGTGGAGGCGAAACGCTACAAATAAGTAATGCACGTAATTTTTACTAAAGAATGGAAAGAAAAGAGTACACTGGTTTATTCAAAACAAAAAGCGTTACATAGCCATATTTCGGCGAAAAACTTTCAAGAAAATTGAAGTGAAGCTTATTCTCCTTTTGAGAAAATTTCAAAATCCATGACACAACAAAAGCCTAACTCTAATTTGATTTTCTAAGATCTACAAAGTTAGCTGACCCTAAGATGGCGGGAGGCCTATAATCGACGAAGCAACTCGACACGGCCATTTTAACCCGGCCGCCAGCTCGCACAAAACACTCAAAGAAAACCCGAAAACGCACACATCGAAACAGAATTCAAAAACAGTCTGGGTAAGAAAACAAACGACGCCTACCTTGATTACAGATGAAGACCTTACTTCACAATTCCAAACAAAAAAAAACAGAGAAAACTCTCTTCCAAGGACAGGAATGGACTTGTCCTAAAGGTAGGTCCTGTCGTGACACCCTCTCCCCACTGGTACGTTCCACGGCTGGCACGCTACTCACTGCGCCACGGAGCCCGATACTATTCGGACTCAATGGTGTTGTAGACGCTTCAAATTTGCTCCATATCCACTATGTGCTTCTTACGATACCGGTAAGGAGGTAGGGATCACTAACGCTGTTGTATTAACATGAGTTAAATCAACAAAGTTAGTGATCCCTACCTCCTAACCGGTATCGTAAGAAGCATATAGTGGATATAGAGCGAATTTGAAGCGTCTACGACACCATTGAGTCCGAATTGTATCGGGCTCCGTGGCGCAGTGGATAGCATGGGGCCTCGCCCGGAGGTCTTCGAATTTTGTGAATATATAGCGGTGGATAGCCAGGCATCCCCGTTACCATTAGCGCCCAACTAAAAAACCCACTTGTGTGTTTTCCTGGTTCTTGTAGTATCGCTTCTTCGTCTCTCTGTATATGGGAGAGAGAGGCCGAGTACTCGCTGTTATTGTATAATGTGTATATAGGTTTGGGTTATTTAGTGTGCTGAGT
>WSXT02028534.1:0-13822 GCA_011762715.2 Neuroterus valhalla | reverse complement strand
CGACTGCTTATTCTTGTATTCGCAGTTAACCTCAGGGGTGTTTAACCTCAGGGGCCTTCCCTCTATCCGCAACCTGGCGTTAATGGATTTTTTAAACTGTAACTTCAACTATTCCGATTTCTGTAAAAAAGTGATATTTTTTGTTGAAAATTAGAGCATTCTCCCCAAAATTGATTTATTTTCTAACTTTTGATCTGTTGTTTCAAAGGATGTTTAGAATGAACATCATGAATTGAAATAAATGTTTGCGTTTTGTGACATACATAGATATGTGGGATTTGAATTTCCCGCCTGGTTTGCCGGCATTCTATTGTTTAAAAAACTATTTGTACCGAACAATTCCAGCATAATTCAAGGAGGGGTGAGGGGGCAATTTCGTCAACTGCCTAGGGGCGGCACATTTCTAAATCAGGCCTGACTATAGTATCTGGCGTCGGCTTATCTAGTAAGATGGACAAAGCAACCGTGAATATTTGAATATTCACGGGGATGTTTAATGTTCTTTCCGTTCGGGATCGCTGCTGCATACGGCCGTTGGAAGTCAAGTCTGCTAGAAAATAAGAGAAAAGTTGACCATTTGAAAGTCGAAGAAGATCTACTCTTGACCGCGGTTTTGGTCGCTGCTGTTCCGTGGCGTCGCTGCGCCCGCTCGAGTCGAGGGCGGCGATCCACCCCCGTTTAGCCAATCGCAGTCGCTGAAACCACCCCTACAGATTTTCAATTTCTATCGCGAGGTTCCACGTAGTTACAAGTCACTCCCTATTAGTCGCTAGAATTGGACTTGTGATTTTCACTGAAATCTCGGAGAAGCAATAAAATCAGGGACAAACATTTTGAGAAAACAAGGACCGATTTTGGGTCACGGAATTCATCTCTGCTCGTCAAATTACATATGAAGCTTTGAAGTTTTAAAGCTGTCGAGTGCTCTATTCTGAGCCTCATGAGTTAGGAACCTGCAATTGTTACTTTTATTCTACGCTGAAAGTGACTTGCCCGAAAATGTCAATCTCTAATTTTCTACGATTTGTTTCAGGAAACTATGAATCTTCATTCTAGAATTTTCAAAGACGCTAGTCGGTGAGGTGTATGTCGATCATACCTACGAGCGCTGTCGAATAAAACATGTTCCGCAATAGACCTTTTCATCTCGAATATTTTTCGGACGTGCATGCGCGATGAATATTCTAAGTTCCGCCTAGAGCCGGGTGTGTTTGTTGATCTTTGTAGGCGATTGTGATCAAATAATATTTTGGAGATGATTTGCGGTGCTTTTTTGAAAATTTTTTATTGAAAATTGATAATTGTCATGTGCAACCCAATATTGGGCTAAAAGAAAAAATTGAAGGGAAAAGAATTGGAGCAAAAAAATCTTGTTGTTCCGGCCTATGCAAAAGTGACAGCCGGACCGAAGCTTATTATGAACTAGGTAATTTCTATTTCATGCCTTTCCCGCAACCACGTTTTCGTTTGAAAAGAGGAGAAATTGAAGATATAGGATTAAAAATCATATAAAGCAATGTGAAGAATGTCAGAAGAGGGATAAATGGTTGAAATTTTGCGGACGTCGAGACTAGAAATTCCGTTTTATAAAAAAGATTACTGAATATACTAATATTTGTTCATTAAATTTTGTCAGAGAATCTGGACCCTCAGAACAGTACTCAGACCCCGTTAAATTTCGAAACACATATTGTAAGAAGGTAAGTAAATTCAAGATAATGAAAAGCCTCAAATACCTGATATAACCTCAAATTTATGATAAGAGAGTCAAGATTCTCAATTCTAAGACAAGTTTCAGTGTTGTACTAAAAATAATTTTTTGAATGTAAAATTATGTGATTTCAGAGATTGAACATTTTCGTACATTTTAAGACAGTGCTGGCGTTCACCTAGAAAAAATAGACATTTTCAAACAAAAGTCGTTACAGCTTCGTCAAGATTTGAAGTTTCGGGACAGTTACAGGTTATTTCCACGTTTCCTATAGAAAAAGGTCATTTCGAATCAGGATAATTATATTTTGGAGAAAATTCATGTTTCTGGAATATTTTTCTATATATTACGCTAGTTTGATGAAAACATATCGAAATTGCGTGGAATTGAACTATGTCCATAAAATGAATCATTACATTCGGAAGAAATCAATTTTCGAATAATTTTAGGTTGAGTTAGCATAATATCCCAAAATTTGTACTATTTTCAAAACGGAAGCATTTTATTTATTTATCTTTTTTGTTGTATTTAAAAATTCATCTAAATGTTGATATAAGAAGAAGATTTTTAATTTCATAACAATTTTGAGTGAAGTTGAAATTTCTTACTGAAAATAGACATATCCCAACTTCCCGATTTTTGATGAGAACTCCAATACAATGCAAACTCAATCTCACTCCACCCGAACTTGCACCTTCCTCAAAATGCGCTCGTGGACGAGTCGGTGCGACGGGCTTGGGGAGGGGTGCTCTCCTCGCTCCATTTTCCGCCGCTGCCGTGCATTGGAAGGGTGTAGTAGTACCCTAGCATCGATTCTCACAACTGTGCATCAGTTGGCGTGTGTTAATCGCGTATATTCGGCTCTGACTGTTTACGTTTCAGCTCACTCGATCTCGTTCCAAGGCTGTCGATACCTAAGCCCGAAACCGGAATGAGATTAAGTTTGCAGTGTAGTCGGATGGTCTATAAAAAAATATTCTGTATTGATTATTTTTTTATTGAATATCGAATATGTTTTCTTTGCTCTTCGTTTTTATTGTTCTTTTTGATCATGGATATGGAAGAACACAAATAGTTTCTATTATTGATTATTTTAAAAATTGGTTTATAAATTGAGTAAGATAAAGAAAAGAACGATCACGCGTGTTCGGATACGAATGTTTGAAGAAAGACGCAAACATAAGATAGCAAAAAAAAATTTCAAAATTGTAAATCTTCTCCGGAACTTCATGAACATTGGATATAAATTTGATGATTATGGTTCGAAAATTCAAAATTTAGTTACGACCCCTCATAAAAACCAGAATAACACTACAAACAATTTTCAGGATTGTAAATATCCTTTGAAATTAAATTTTTTAAGGTTGACTTAAATTTGTTTAGGAAATGCAAATCTTGTTCGGAGTGAAATCTTAGAAGTCTTAAAACACTCCTTTGGGAATATCTATTTCCGAATAGATATTTCGACTAAGCCCCCGCGGCGGCAAAGCCACCGTCACAGGGCGCAGCCAGTGAGAAATAAATTTTTCTGAATTCAAAAGCTTAGGATCTTTTTTCAAAGTTTCCAATATAGTAATTGATTTCATACCAAGATTCCATTCTCTGTGTGATCATTCTTATATATTTGATAATATTTTATATATTATTCATTGTTTATATATTATTATACACATTTTATTTATATTATATAATATTTTTATACAGGAATAAGAGAAAGCATTTCTCTATCTGTTCCCGAAAAAGACTGTGGCGTTACAACATATTAAAACATAGTAGACAATATTTTATCAACTCTTTATTGCGATAATTAGCAATTTGTGACATTTTGACCCTACTGCAGATCACGACCAATATTATATTCTATTTTGAAACTATGGTTTCGAATCAAATCATCTGAGTAGACGAAATTTATCAATTTTTTCTAATCTATAATTTTTTAAGACTGGGCGATGGCTGCCTAAGGGAGTTTGCTCGATTTCATCTGAATTCATATATTCAACTTTTCCGCTATACATGTTTATTTTTGCCCGTTTTGCACAGTGACCTCCCCTCCCCGGAAGTTTTCCATATATTCCACGAAGATATCTACCGCACATCAATATTGCAAGGACGTCACCACTGGATGTTGTCAAAACATATTGCCTGTCCCTTGGCGTCGGCCCATAGTCAGTTCCCAAATTCAATTGAATTGGTTCATCGGTAGGAAAAGTGTATTTTCGAATTTCAAAGAGCTTGTTTGGATCAGTGTGGTGAATAAGCCGAATATATTTCACCTTTTCCAGTGTATATCCAAGTATATATGAACAAGGATGATCCGTAGGAGGAGACCTAGATCTGTGCCTGTCACAAAGACGAAGCTCAGTAGGACTGAACCTGTCCGGAGAACAAGGTCTGTTGGGAGAATGAGAAGTTGCTGCATGAAGAACATCGGGAATAGAATCGCTCTCAAGTGAACATTCAAACTCTGTTCTTATCCCTGCAAAAAGAAAAAGACAATTATATTTCCCTGGAAGTATCGCAACCTTTGAATCACATGAAGCCTGTAAACAGGCAACATTTTTTATAGCAGTGATGAAAGGCGTGAAGAGGCATAGGGAATCACGGAAAGATGCAAGAGCGCATGTCATGGTCGCTCGCCCACACACTTGGGAGCGTAGAGAAGGACTCTCCTGGCTCTCACTTAAGAGAGTCGATTGCGCAAGAGACTGGCAGTTGGTGATTCGGCAGCGAGCGAGAGGTCTCCAGAGCAGAAGTCTCTTGGGGTGGAATAAGAGAATTTCCCCTCATATCTGACTCTAAGTGCTTTTGCTCATCAGTACGTGTAGTTGGACAGATTGTTGAAGTCAAACTTCAACAATCGAGTTTGGTGCCGTGCTAGGAAGATCTTTCAAGACTTCGAAGGTGGATCTCTCCACTTTCGAGAGCTTAAGATAATCCATCCTCGAACTCGGAATGGAGCCCAAGAATTTTGTTAAGCCATATCATTGTCTCAAGGTGGAAGAGGGGGATCTTTCTCTTTGAGTCATTTCATGCCTTATAAAGTCTGTTTTTTCCGTGGCATTGTCTTTGGGTGGAGATAAGGAATTTCCCCTTTCCCTCTTACTCTAAGTCCCTTCAGAAAAACCAGACCCAGACAATAGCAATCACATTAGGAGAAAATATATATAATAAAGAATACTATGCTTCCTCATAAAAAGAACGATACAAATCTTATTTCTTCTCTCGTGAGAAAACCCAGGCGATTTGCATAGAATATCATAAATATATAAGAATATATAAACTGAACGAAAATTTTCAAAACGTGAGGGTTTCAGTATGGACCATCCTTTATTTGCCAAGAATCAATATTAATGATTTGGGGTGTAATTCAAAGTTAACTAGTATACAGTATAACTCGTCTTCATAAATCATGAGCAAAGAGTTGACATGACACTCTTGATACACAACATAGCATTTTTTGCTAGAGGGCAACAATTTTCTGTACAAGGTTGTGCTCCCAAGGATAAATGTGAACGTTCCAATGTACTCTGAAGAGCGAAACCGTGATAACAATAATATGTTTTTTTATTGCCGGAATCTCTCTACGTTTTTAAATGCGCGAAAAAAATTATTTTTTCTATATTAAACATTCTGAAAATTGAACGGAAAAATATAAGTAAGTTATAGAAGGTCCTGAGAACGCAAACCCAAAACAGCGCAAGCCCAAACAGGCTTGCTGCTGTGTTTCAATGTTTCTCAATACTCCATGAGAAGGATTTGGGAGGCTCAAACTGGGGCCTATTTCATGAAACCTACAAGTCACAATTTACAATTACAAGTGTAGTAACTTTTCGCTCGTATTATCAGTGTGCGTTTCACAAAGTCGTTGCAACTGTTCACACGTTACGAGTACGGCGACTCCTTTTACAAGTAATATCGCACAGTTTTACAAGCTTTTTGTTTCATACAGCTTATGGCTTGTAAGTAGCACTTGTAATTTGTAGGAACATTTCTAAGGGTCTTTGTTTATTCGTGAAAGTTATATAAGTAAATACAAGTTACCTTTGAAGGAACTTTACTCCAAATTTCTGGCCAATAGAATATGTTTATGGAATAACCAAAGAACTACTGTTTGGAGTATGAATATAATCATCGGTCACACTGAACTCAGCGAACCTTAATATACGTGAACAGAAGTGCATATATTTGAGGTTAGAAAAGGTTAGGCAGCGTTGCCTGTGAACATATTTTTATCATTTGTCATTTGACTAATACATCGACTGACTTAGGCAAAAAGCCTTTGTTTCTTTTGTTAAATCAGGTGCAAAAGCACCAAAAAGTATTTCTTTGACATCACGTATCTTCTGCAAGACACTTATCTTTTTGGCATTTTTTATTTTCTTCAACGCCATGGACAAAAATGTATCTTTTTCAGGAATGAATCGCCGACACAACAGTACGCACAGTCAACAAAACTTGGAGGTCAACATCTAAGATAAGGTGAGAGCGCGTGCGCGCACTTGTGAAAGCGCTTGTAACTTGTAGGAGATATTACTCGTAATTACAAGTATACGAAAGACTCTTTTGAAACACTAAATACAAGTGCTTGTAATTACAAGCTAGTAACTTACTAAAATGTAACTTTAAGACTTGTAATTTTTATAGAATAGGCGCCTTCTTATACATTACATTTCATGTTACTTCTCGGTTTCTCTTATATTTCTTAAGACTTGAGCGTAAGTTTTCTTGCCGCTCTTGTTTTGAGATTTTTGTGTCATTTGTATCTTTAAAGATGGTTCTAAGTACACAAATGGTATATTTAGCGAGAAGGGCAGAAAATAGAGGTTTGTCGCACTGCGTGTACATTAGCCCGAGGCGCAGCCGAGGACTTCAGGTCACGCAGTGCAGCGACTTCTATCTTTTGCCCGGGTCGCATATACTATTTTTCTTTGTCCATTGACAAAAATGCGAGTTTGAATTTTGTGAAAAGCCCGGAATCAATGAAAATTTTCCATAAATATCTTTGATGCTGGACTGCTACATGCGATAAACTTTTTGAACCGTGCCGGTAGGAAGTATCTCACGACCGTACCTAGCCTTTGAGCGTACGGGCGCATTGCCACTGGAAAATACTGAAAAAGCCATACCGCTCACGTTCGCAACATGCCGCCAGTGAGCGTATGCGTATTTCGAGTGTAGGGACCGTGGTATGCAGGGACTCGGCTAGCAAGCGGATGGGTGACCGAACATCGGGTTCACCCAAGGCGTCTCTGGAAGGATTCGCTTGTGGTCAGCCACACTGACGAGTTCCTCAAGAGTGAATCCGGGATGAAACGCCAGTAGACGAAATGGCTGCCAAGCAATCTCTTCAGAGTCAGCATCGATGGTGGTTTCTATTTCGTCCCACTGCACAGTGGTCTGGAGGATCCAAAAAACTGGCCATAAATCGAAAACCAATCTTTTTTTCTCGCTTTCGAGTACACTAATTCATTATTGACATATTTATACATCAAATGGCAAAAGGAAAGCGCGCTTAGTTACTTTTACGACTGCAGGGAGCGCTTCAAAGTCAGCTATTCAGATGTTTGCGTGGAGCGTACTCCGCAACGTCAAAGCTTGCGCTCAGTTTTCAGTGGTATTACGTTACATAAAAGAGCTGAATCTCTGGTTTTATTATGGGAACGGCTGTTGAAGGTATGTATAATGAGTTTTCCAATGCGTCCCGATCGTTATGCGGACTACCAGGATATTTTTGAGTTACACATAAAAAAAATTTCTATTGTTGCAAAAACCCATTCATATAGTTGTAGTTCAACGCGGTTCACTCAAGATTCAAATTGGATTATCTGATTGGAGGCCTATGGATCAAGAATTTCAAAAATTTAGCTGCACATGTGTGCACCATTCGTCACAATCGGTTTGTTTCCGTGAGCGCTTGCGCGCTCGTCATTAGGCCAGGTAGGCATTTGTCGCACGGGATTTATAAAATCTCCACGTTTTAAGACGTCCTGATCCCGAAAAAGTATTTTCCACCTTGGTTTCTATCTGTCTGTCTGTTTCGTTGTTGTTGTCGTCTTCATACTCCATAACTTTTGAAAGACTAATCGGATCGGATTGCTCTTTGGCACACATTTTGAGGGACCAAGAAGACAATTCAAGTTCGTTAACTTTTTTTTATCCTCATCATTTTTTTCGGTGAAAACCAAATTGTCAGAATTATGATATTTTCAACATTCGAAAATGTAGAAGAAAATGGGAATTTTAGCCAAATAACGCAAGATTGAAATGAAAGTCATAGAGAAAAAATGTTTCTTCTTGGGAGCTCTACAGTATCTTGAATACAACTTCTTGAATTTTGTCAAAAAATCGAAAATTCCAATTTTGATTGCACAAAAAAAAAAATGAAAAATAATCTGTGAACTCGATAACTTTCGAAAGAATGATCACATTCAATCCTACTTTCGCACCCATTTTTAGGGAACGAAACGACAAGTCGAGTTCGTTAACTAGCTCTTTTGGATCAAATATGAAAGAGTGGGAGCATTTTGGAAATATTTTGGACTTTTTTCCAAGACTCCAAAATTGTAAGTACAGTTTCTTGTAGAAGATAAAAAGTGATACAATTTATCCTCATGATTTTCATTGATAAAAACAAAATTTTCAGAGTTGTGGCATTTTAAAAATCCAGAGATATAAACGAAAATGAAAATTTTATGCCAAATAACGCAAGATTGAAGAGAGTCAAGGAGGAAGAATGTTTCTTTTTGGGACCCCTACGAGATCGTGAATACAACTTTTTGAATTTTCTCAAAAAATCGAAAATTCCAATTTTGATTATACAAAAAATAATGAAAAAAAAATCAGAATTTTCATTTTGTCATTCAACCTTTCATTTGAATTTCTTGACCTCGAAAACCCCCGACGGCAAGCTTTCGCGAGCGTCATGGCACTCTTTCGATAATCGGTTCGCCATTTTGGATCGGCCATTTTATTTTCTGAAATTTTGATCACTTATTTGAATTCCCTAACCTCGAAAATCATAGGATACCGATTTTGGCGCTTTTCTGCTGTAAATTCGATTTATGGCCAACTTTTCGGGACCTTCAGACCACTGTGCACTGGAGCGACTAGAAGCCTACCTTATCATCGTCAGGAAAGCCGGATCATTATTCCTAGATTGGTAGCCGCGAAATTCGAATACTCAATCCTGCTGATGACAACACCACATCTGATCGGCCAACGTTTAGACACCTTCCTAGTCTTTTCTCTTTCCAGCAATTTGAACAGGTTCTTCTTCGTCTTATTACGCAAGTAACCTTTCATCACAGTTTGCCTTCGAGTCAACATACTTTTTCGAGGTCACGTGCTACTCGTCTCCAACTCCATCGTAATACAAGCTTGGAATGGCCTCTTCACAAAATTTTCGACGTTTCAGCCAAACCTTCTCGTCCCATCCATCATCTATAACGTGCCTTCGCCACTTGAGGGGGGGGGGGGGGTACTGTAGGGACGGTGGTATGCAATACCACAGCGCCAAAACCACTCCAACCTGCAGCGGCTCCAGTACCAGCGTGGCAGGGCACAACGCACTCCAATCGCCCAGGTGGAGCAGCAGTTGACTCGGCTAGCAAGAGGATGGGTGACCGAACATTGGGTTCACCTAAGGCGTCCGTGGCAGTATTCGCTTGTGGTCAGACACATTGACGGGTTCCTCACAAGTGAATGCGGGACGAAACAGCATGTAAGTGGTGTTTGTACGATTTTCAAGGCTCGAAAAGTCTTCTTTTTTAAGTCCCCATCAATTATTCTTTCATTTTCCACGTCTCATGGATTTTTTTCACTACATCGAAAACTCACGTAAGTTTCTACTAAGCAAGGCAGTATATTCATTGTAATATAATCAAAGCCTGCAGACGACTTTTTGTTGAACGTTTTTTGAGGGTGATGCGCAACATGATTATAAGGTGCATCATTTGTTTTTCAGGTAGGCCTACCTTGCTGATTTTCATGTCTGTTAGTCCTTCCAAAACGTGACAAAAGGTCCCTTGTTTCAGGCTGCATACTTGATGATATTTCTAATAAAAACAAAAAAGAGGTGATTAATTCAAATGTTGAGAATGCATCAAGAAAAGAAAGAGTGTAAATTGATCATGATATTCTATATCGAACAAGCATATTGCAGTCCATTAATTTCTTTCTTAAACTATAATAACTCCATCTTCATTTACTGCTTACTTGTAGTCCGTTCATGCACATCAAGGATCTCATGCACAGCTATGATATAACCGCTAGTCAAGTACGGAAATTTAATGCACAACTGACATGAGCGCACTGGAATTCAGATTGCATGCACTGCATCTCGAGCGGTTGAGGGAGAAGGAAAAACGTCAAGCATGTTTGCAATGCTTTTGCAATTCCCACTATTTTAATAAGGAAGATGAGCGAAGTTTCAAAAAGAGAATACTATTGATCCATTCGAAACTTGATAGACAGATGTATCCTGTCACACTATAAAGAATATGATACTGTAAAGGTGTCAAAAACGACTCTTAGGATACGCTGAAAAAATGTGGGGAGGAAACAAGAATAATTAGGGCAAAAAATGTCCTTGAACTTTGCATTGTACCTTGTTTCTTTTTTCAGGAAGCTAAATTTTTAATCTTCAATGTATTTTTGGAAAAAAAGTTCATAACAAATTATTATAACTTTTTTGTGCCATGAATGGCAAACATTTTCAGATCCTTTTTGGTTGAACAACTCTTGTTCATTTATTTTCGCATTCTGATCTTTTATGATTGAGAAAGTATTGATATCGTCCGAAATTTCACATCTTGTATTTTGAACGGATCTCCACATCCTGAAACCCTCTGAAGCTTCAAAAGAGATTTTGGCGATTGTGTTGGTCTGGATGTTTGGCCGTCCATCCGTCAGCACGATACCTCCCGTGAAAATAAACAGATCGAATCGAACTTTGATAGGCTTGTTCATGATTTCTAAAGAAGCTTGAGTTCGTTCACCAGCTATTTTGGAATAAAACTTAGAACAGCAAATTCTTATAGTGCGCTGCGCGCGCAGTTGGCATTTCCCAATAGAACAGAAACTACGAGTCCTATCGAAAAATGGTAAAGATAAAATTTGTAGATCTTTCTTAAATAAACGATTTCTTCACCAAAGATTATTTCCTATCTCGTATCGTTTTGCTATAGATTCGATTTCATTTTTATATTATTATTGCAAATGGAACAAGTACTACGCGTCCTATAAAAAAATTAGTTGAAGCGACTTTGTAGAACTTTTGAAATAAACATTTTTTGTTTAGTTACTTTTTCCCATATCTCTCATAGGTTGATCGAAAATGGAATTTTTGATTTTTAAGTATTTCAGTTCTATGGTTAAAACTACGACTGTTTGTCGAAAATAGCTGATTAACGAAGCGATCTTTATTTTTGATTTCTGAAGACGTGTGCTGAAGGAAAATTTGATCGGATTAGTCTTCCAAAGTTATGCGATATACAGACGACAAATACGACAGTGACAACACTGGCAGACAGACACTAAGGTAAAACCTGTTTTTTCAATCAGGGGGTCCCGAAACGTGGAGATTCCATCAATGCCGCGAAATTCGATTTTCGCATAAAACCATTGAATCATCATCATTATCATCCTCATTATCGTCATCATCATCATTTTCCTGCTTGCCTCTGACTAGGCTATCGGGGCTCTGCAGGGGTGGACGTCATATTCCCCTAGCTACTCCTGAGATGCACGGGACATGGAGAACCCATTTGAGGACTTCGAAACTCGGCTCGCTCAAGAACTCAGAGAGGAGATCATCAAAGGGAAGGTGCAAGAGACAAGGCTCTCCGACAAAGAGACAGTGCTGAAAAGTGTGGGAACGCACTCTAATGCAGATGCTGGGGCAACTCGGAGACGAGAACAAGCAGACGTGCACCATTGAAAATAAGGACTCGAGCGCAGAGGCTTACGCCTGTCGTTTTGAATTCTTTGAATGAGGATACGCCAGCTGAGAGGCATAATACGGAGAAGGAGCTATCGAAAAGAGCACGAATCGAGGAGGTGCTTATCAGACCTGATGAGGGATTTAGCTTTGCTAGCGTTCAAAGAGGATTCAGAAGTGCGATAAAGCTAGACACCCTTTGAGTTTAAATTGCGGTGTGCGGGAGACAAAGGATGGGGAGATCCTAATTGAGGTTCGTAGTGAGGTTAAGGGTAGGGAGATATTGTCCTCTGCCGTCAAGGAAGTGTTCGACGACGTAGTGTTAGTGCGCGAGCCAGTTCCTCGAATCGAGGTCGAGATTCTCGCCCTTGAACCATCGACGAAAATAAGAAGAAGTTCAAAATGCCTAAAGAAACTGATTTGGGGTATCTGGGTGCACAAAATCACTACGGGAATACTGCGGACACGACATCTCAAAGTTGGTTGGGTATCCTGCCATCTGAGGAAGAAACTAGAAGTAACCAGGTACTACCGCCTCCAAGGCATCGGCCACATAACAGCTGCCCCAAACGGTCCCCATAGGAAAGATTGCTTCTGGAAATGCGGCACAGAGGACCCTAAGGCTACGGACTGTAATAGCGAACCATGGTGCTACCTCTGTGCATCTAAGGAAGATAGAACATAAAAGCCCAAAGGAATTGTGAGTAGAATCGAGGTGACTAAGAACTACATGAAGAAAATCCAGAAGATTCAAGCATTCCCAAAGATGTCGAAGGCTGACGCGCCCGATGTGTGACATAGTCACGCTACTAAAGACGTTGCGTACATCTTGGTGGGGACATAAAAGACAAGAAGAAAAAAATAGAAAACGAGAAGTGCCTTAGCAGGCATTGAAAAGGAACCCTCTGAAAAACTGCGAAAGCAGTTTCCGAGGAGAAACATGTCAAGAAGAAGATAGTAGTTTTCTAGTGGGTATAAGATAGGAAATAATATCTCTCCTTTCAATCAATATCAAAAACCCTACACTATCGAGAAGTGTGGACCCTTTCCATGTCTGTCAACAGATTTTCCCACCGTGCTGTAAAAAAATAAAGAAAAAAAGACCATCTTTACTGTCGGAAATATCGTTTCCGTCATTGTCGTCATTGCCATCATCTTCGTTGTTGTCGTCATCGTCGTCATTAGGAATTTGGGATAATAAAGCCTATGCCGAGAATTGGCATTCATTTATGGTCCATGATCAGTATCCAAGACTCACCAGTGATTTGAAAAATTGGGTAATTATCCGACAGTAATTGACAAATAAACAAAATATGAAGTAGGCTATGCATAGGCGTATCATAGAGAGAACATTTATCTTTATAACCAACATCAAACCATAACATTTACATGTTTTCCCTCATTTTGGCCCATGCTTTGGAAATGAACATGACTGGCTGCCAACTTTTGATATTGACCTTATTATACCAAACTTCTGCTTTCGGAAGCCTGATTCTGACGGCAATCTCATGCTTATGTTGGTATAATTGGAATAAACTATTCGAACAGTCCTAGAAATACTCCATTTCAGAGCACGTTTTGCTTACTTGAAAATCCTCTGCAGAAAGAATTGGGAACAATGAAAGTACACGACCACGTGTATCATACACGTCGACATTTTGAAACGGAGCTACAGTATGGACATTTGTTACTTTTGTAACCTTTCTACTACGTAAAGCGGCTTTTCTTCTGATTATATAGAGGATCCCATGGAAACTTATAAATTGTTGGAAATGACTTTGCCATGTTCCGAGGATATTTTCGAAAGGAGATTAAAAAATCGTGTTTGTACGTAAATATAGAATAAATCCTTTCTAATATCGAATAAATTCAAAGGGAGTTACGCAGGTAATGAAAGTCAGAGTATAGTCAATTCAAAACCTGTTTTTTACGTAGTTCGTTAGAACCTTCTTGAAATTTCAGGAATGTTCTTAAATTCTATTTACCAATAAGATGGAAGATAACCGCCAATGATAGGGCAAGAATATGAAGAATCATCATCTTTTCTAATCAGATGGAAAACTGATGAGCATTGTAATTGTGAACCTAATCAACCGTGTGACTAATGAATGTTTTAATGCTTTATTGCCTTAAGAGAGAAACATACACACACGCGCGTATGTATTCACATGGCA
>WSXT02028523.1:0-13822 GCA_011762715.2 Neuroterus valhalla | reverse complement strand
AAAGTAACAAGATTCGTCGACGTAGATCTTTGAGGCACAAACCCATGCTGCGATGGAGAGAGCACAGGAGACAAATAAGACCATAAGACATCACCCACGATCATCTCGAGAGCCTTAGAAAAATTACACAGGATGGAGATCGGTCTATAATTGCCTATGTAGGATTTATCACCTGATTTGAGAACTGGGCAGACCCTAGTGGACTTCCAGTAGTCAGGAAATTTCCCACTAGCGAATGCTTAATTAAATATGATACTCAAAGGTACAGATAACTCCTTATGACACTCGCGTACAAGAAAACTTGGTATCTTATCGACACCAGAAGTCATCTTGCTTTTTAGCGTTTTTAGCTTGCTCATAACTAATTCCGCATCCACCTGGAACCCATCGCCAACAAACTTAATTGTATTTGTATCATGTTCGTCTACAGTTAATTTAGAAGGCTTATAAACTTTTTTAAACAAATCGGCGAAGGCATCAACAATCACTTGAGGTTTGTTATATTCTTTGTCATTATAAAACATGACTGCAGGTATCCTAGAAACGTTTTTAGTGTTATTAACATGAGACCAGATGGATGATGGATTCTTCTGAATATCTAATTCAACTTTGTGGAGATGATCCTTGTGCGCATGTGCAATATTATTCTTAATAATACACCTAAGACTCTTGAAAGCTACAAGGTGATGCTCATTGTCAGATTTCTTATATTTTGGTCGAAGTTTATTTTTTGTTCGTATATCTTTTATAATTTTATTAGTGTACCAGTGTGGATAATTATCATTTATATAATTCAAGAATCTAGTGCCCACAGTACTATCTAGTATTTCCCTGAGTTCATCATAAAAGCTGTATACACAGCAGCATCCACATTCTCAGATTTACTAAGGAAACCCCAATCAGTGTTTTCAATTAGTTTTTCACAATATCATCATTTCCTTTTCGGAAATCATAAACTTTATTTTTTGGGTTGTTATTAAACTTTTTTCTTGATAAACTTTTAGGTAGGCAAGCCTCAAATTTGATTACGAGTAGTGGATGATGCATATCTACAGGCAGAATAGGGAGTTCGTTGTTTGTTACCTCACATGGAAATGACGCTAACACTAGATCTAAGTATCTATCATTAATATTATGTACGTCGTTATATTGAGATAGATCATGTAAATCCATAAAAGTACTTAGCAATGATGATTTTCGATCAGTTACTTCTTTGTCTATATATTGTTTTAATTTGGGTATGTTAAAATCTCCTGTTATTAATATATTAAACGACCAAATAGTTGATAAGCTTGATAAAGCCTCGAAGAAAGCTTCAAATTCTACTAACGAAGTGTCAGGCGGAATGTGAATTGCAATTAGAAGAAATGAAATACCCTCACATATAAGTTTGACTGCTACAGCATTGACTTTCGGAGGATTTTTAATTACTGAACTGATATCTATATTTCCACAATTAAATTTGGTTTTTATTGCTATTAGAACTCCACCACCTTTTTTGCTCACTCTATCATCCCGATAGACATCGAATACACATGGATCAAATATCTCCGAGCTTTCTATATTTCTTTTGAGCCAAGTCTCTGTGAAAACGAATATGTCATAATCAGACACATCAAGTGATGAATTAAATGTTTGAATTTTCGTATTTATACCTCTTGCATTTTTGTAGTATATCACAATATACTAAATCAGCTGTTTGGTGAGCCGGCTATAGTTGAATGCCAGTAATGAGTCGCTCAAATCTACCACACAAGATTTTGAAACATAAATAATAATCCTTGTGAGTCACTAATCAATTGTCTGAATTTTTAGGATGATTCACTAGTTCCACTTACACCTTTAATCCACACACACAGTTCATTAAAGTAACACACTACTGGTAAAACAATCAATAATTTAGGACACCTTTTACATCAGACCTTCATCGTGCGTTATCTTGTATTCATGATCTATTGAAATACAAACTGCGTAAAATTAATTGTATGTAATTGTAAGTGCTATTGCTTCTACAATGTGCGAGTAGTTTTTAAGCGTTAAAGAGAATGGAAGTTCTAGACAAAGAAATCTAATTTTTGCAAAATAACTATTTTTTTAGGCAAGTTGTGACTAATTCGCTCCATCCAAATGCAACGTACCAGCAAGTTGCACTAGTCAGACTCGTGGGCATGATGTTGGTCGTTTTTGCGCAAGATTGTCATATACCTGTCATTGGAAACGTTTCCGTCGACACAGTTGGTACAGGAATAATGGGAAAAATGGTAAATAATTGTTCTCCAAAGTGTTATATGTAAAAGTATCCTTTTCTTAGAATCTTCATATTTGAATCGTTCTCATCATTTATTAGTGTCTAGAGTATTCAAATTTTATACAAATGTTTTACACTACTACATGATATATTTGTTGTTCTTTTTCTAAGAAAAATTTACTTTAAAGGGTAATAAAGGAGGTGTCGCGGTGAGTCTTTCTTTCCACAACACTTCGGTCTGTTTTGTGAATGCTCACTTGGCTGCTCATTGCGAAGAATACGAGAGGCGCAATCAAGATTATGCAGACATTTGTGGCAGGCTCTCTTTCACGCGATGCATTCATAACACCGCGCCTTATATCCCTAAAGGATTCAAAGATCATGAGTAGGTTTCTGGGAAGAAATAAATAATTCATGTCAAGTGGAATCTCTTTCGTGTGCGGAACTCGAGACTAAGTTTACATTTTCTGAAATGCAACCTCAATCACTAATATTTTTGGGTCGCAATAAATTTTGTTTTTCAGCTTACTGATCATGAATCTAACTTTTCTTTATCCCTTCGCCGAAAGTGCTCGGTTTCAAATTCACTATTGAATCAGAAAACAACACTTTTGTGCAATGCTTGAAATACGCATACGCCCCCTAGCGGCATAGCTGAGCATGTGAGCGGTAGGGCAGAAAACGTACACCGGCACAGCAGAAAGGAAAGTAGACTACAGGAGTGAAAACAGTTCATCGAATGATATTGCCATTTCTAGCAAAAATACTCCAATAAAATTTGAAAACTGTACTTGCAATAACAAAGTCACTATAAGCGATGACTTTTACTATTATACAAGAAATTTATCGAAAATAAACATTTTTAAAAGTAAAACTTTGATGTTCTTTTCAAGAATCGTAGGTGGTATTAATCTAGATACCATAAAATGTACTTGTTGATATTTTTTCGGCAGCCGCCCCCGGCCACATGCCAATATTGGCGGCTTATTCGGCTCCATGGGCGTTATTTTCGGGCTTTTTACACAATTCAAACTCGCACTTACGGCAAGGGACAAAGGGAAATAGTATACGCGACACGGGCAGAATATATGAGTCGCTGCACTGCATAACATAAAGCCCTCGGCTGCGCCTTGGGCTTATGTTCACGCAGTGCGGCAAGCTCCTTTTTTCTCCCCTTGTCGGTAAATATAGTATTAAAAGTTTGTTGACAAAATAAAACTAGTAATTTTGTTGAGTTTCAACATATAGAATTATCTGTCATCGTCATTAACAAAAATTTATCTTTATTAGAATGGTTAACCTTACTATTTTCCACTTGGGAATCTAATTTGTTATCACCCAAACTAGTTATTACTAGCTCTCAGTTGCACCGCAAAAATGTTCGTACAATTTTAGCTTATGTTAGAAAGAAAACGCGTTCCCTCTCATCGTGCTTCTTCATTACTATTTTTGAATCTAAACAATTTCCCTCCACTTGCAACTAGTTAACTAGTCAACTAGTTAATAACTAGAAAATCTATTAGTATATAGTGGCCTAAGAAAATTAATTTCCTTATCTTTCTTCTGCTCTGACCTCTGATAAAAAGAACTCATTACGATATAAAAAATTTTATATTTTATAAATATCTATATCCAGAACCTTCAATTTCAGCCATCTTCAAAGACAGTCATACTGAAAGAATAAATTTTAACAAAGTGACCTGAATAGATCAAATTTCCTCATCTTTCATTTTTTGTGCATATCAAGAACGAAAAAGCCATACTGTCAAAAAGCAAATTCTTTTTTTCGTGCTCGTTTTGTGCCAAAACCTTCAATTTAAGCCATAACTGAAAGTAAACCGAACTAATGCAAAAACTTTCTGTTTAACACTGTACAATAAAATACGACATGTGTCTATGAAACGGGAGGTGTCATTCCCGGAGTAGTTTTTCGTGCGGAATTCCAATCTGACCTACATTCTTTGCTTGCACTTCAGGTTTCCAAGTACATGTGTGTTAATTTTTTTTCGAAAAATCGCATATCTAAAAATGCATCTAGAAATTGTTTGTACAAAAAGTGATACCTGCCTCCGATGTATTTTGTATCGTGAGATCAAATACTGACCTAAATTTCACGATATACAGAACAGTTCCCAAGAAACTAGCAAAAACTGACTTATTGTTCCGTTTGTACCCGAATTTTGGCGAATTCATTAAGATTTCTTTGGTACAGGCTAAAAATTGAATCGAATGGAATCAAATACATAAAAGTCTCATATTACTATTATTATGTGAAGATTGTGAGAAATTCAGGAAATTATGAGGATTTCATTGGAAGACGGCAAAATTCAACTGAATTGAAGCGATGTCAATGGACCTGAGAGGAATTCATGGAATCCGCAGGAATGAGCGAATTCTAGAGTATTTAGGCGTCATCACGCAAGGAGAATGTAAATCCTTGGTGGACACATTTCAACCATCTATTCCATATCAAAGATGATTTCCCTCGAATAAATTCCAATAAATAAACAGAATCAATTTTTTTTTATTAAAAACAAAAAAAATTATACCTATTTGAGTAAGAAAGAGTTGATGTTCGGCTTGGTATCATGGATTTGAGGAAACTCCGCTTTCAGCGTTTTTGTTTGTTTTTTGCTATTTTGTCGGTAGCTAATTTGAATATTAAAAAATTCAGGAAACTCACGTGCAGGCAATAAACAAAGGTTGGCTTCAAATACGGCATGAAAACTACTCCTGAAATGGCAACTTCCATTGAATAGACATATGTTTTCGGATAATAACAAAATATTTAGAAAAGAAAACCTGTAGAAAAAACAACGCTCGCTTTTCATGTGTATGGTGATGCGTTTTAATGCTTGCCGTGTCTGTTTTAAGTTCTGTCAGTGAGGGAAAAAAAAGTTTCTGCTACACGATAAGAGAGGACACTAGAGAGATTTTACTTCAGATAAGGCGAACACTAAGCGGTAAGAGTGGGCTTTGGTGAGTTATCCGAATTGGGTAACTTGCACTTCCCTTCGCCTTCTCTGTTTTTCTGTATTGTTAAATGAAATAATTTTTTCAACTCCAAATGTTTTTCAGTCAGATATACTGGCTGGGTGACCTGAATTATCGGATAACTGAAATGGAGGTAATTATTGCAAAGGATTACATAAACTCTGGCCAATTCGCACAAGTCTTGCAACTAGACCAACTTGTACAACAGCGCAAGCTCGGTAAAGTTCTTTCCGGATTTCTGGAAGCAGAAATCAAGTTCAAGCCTACGTATAAATACGATCCAGGCACTGATAACTGGGATTCCAGGCAAGTAACCATTTTCTATGCAACTTAGCGTAATTAGGAACATTTAAGTACAAATGAACCTCCCGTAGTGCTTTCCTAATTTTCGAAAATCGTGCACATCTAAAGTAAGCCCGTGTTTCTATTATGTCATTGAACCGCACACCAAATTATATTTTTGGGAACAGAAAATGAAAGGAGCAGGAAACGCAGTGTTGTTATTGCAGGTGATCATTCCTTCCTTAAGAAAAAAGAAAATCGAGAAGCGAGGTGCATACTTTAATTTGCCTAAAGAGAGCATATGCTCTCGTTTTCGTGATCGGTGCCCTTGGATGTACGACGCCTTTACTGGTCAGCAAACTCAAAGCCATAGCCGTGTGCCAGAAATATGCCTTGGCCCTTTCCAGATGAATGCAGAGAGCGGTCATACTTGAGTCGCTCCGTCTCCTCTAGACACACGAGGCCTTTCATTCGCTGGCCTTCCATTGTGATTTCGTCATGCACGTGGTCACTCGACTCACGGTCGTGAGACGTGGTTATAGGTGTAGTTATTTTGAGGTTCTACTGTGAGCTTGGGTCATTTCCCAGAATGGCATTTGCTCCCAGGAGAAACTTACGGTGTTTTTTCAGCCAATATTTCATTTATGTTTAATGATCATGTGAATACCGACGTGCCTTATTCGTAATTTGAGCATATGTGTTCAGCTTGTTGGCACAATGGTAAATATGAATGCATTGTAATTGGTAAGGATGTGAATCTTAATGAAGGTAGATATAGGAAAAGTTATGATTGTTCCATTACACTTGAAAAGTAATGTATACGTATGTAATGCAGTCATCTAAATGTTGGCGAACTTCCCTTTTATGCCGTTCTTCGCTTCCATTAGGGCTGCACACTCATTGGTCGTGAGTGGCGGGGCTGTTAAATCAACCTTCCTACACGATAGGAGAATTTACAAAATAAGAAAAAAGTTTTACATCAAATTGCTGGAGTTGGTGGAGGATATTACCTCTTTGAACCTGGCCCTGCCTTTTCATAAAATGAAGTTTTCAACTATGCTATAATAAAAGGCTAATTTGTGGCTTTTGAAGGCCGTGAGTCTTCAATTTTGGGCTCTGCAATTTTATACAGAAAATAGCTTGCCCGATGGCTTCACATAGAGCTAGCCCCACCATACCTGTAACTTTGAAACTGTTCATTTAATCTTATCTGGATTATTTTTTAGGAATTGAAGGCTTATTAAGGGCTCCAAATCTATGCTGGGCCCAATCACGTAGTCCTTACAGTTTCTTAAGAAAACAATGCACCATCTGAATTCATATGCGAAGCTAGCCCCGCAGCATCCATAATTCCGAAACAAGTGTTACAATCAATTCAAGTTTCATACCAGAATTAATGGCTCATTGGGGCTTAAAATGACTATAAGGCCCAAATTATGGGCTCTATAATTTTTCAAGAAAAATGGCATGCGCGCTAGCTTTACATGAAGCTTGCTTCGCCATACCTATAACTTCAAAACTGTTAAACTTATCTAAACCGGGTTTTCTTATTATTCAAGGACTTATTTCGGGCTCTTGATCTATGCTAGAACCAATCACGTAGCGCTTTCAGTTTTAAAAAAACAATGCGCAGTCTGTTCTTTCATGTGAAACTGGCACCGTTATACTTATAATTTTGGAACTATTGCTGGAATCAATCCCGATTTTATACAAAAGATCAAAGCTCATTAGTTGCTAAAGAAACCTCTAAGGCCTAAATTTAGAGCTTTGTAATTTCTAGTAAAAAGCAGCTTGCGCGTTGTGTTCACATGAAGCCTAATGCTTCTCCGTTTGGCCTAAATTTTATTTCGCATATTCCTAACGGTGTGGTCGATCCTCATAAGAAAAAAAAGATTGTCATCAATATCGCTCCTTGCAAATTGATTGATGGTCATTTTGTACTCTTTTCCTTGGCCTGAACTGGAAAGTACCACACGGTCTAAGTTCTTTACGTGTAAAAACTCCGACGCTGAGCAACCCTTCACCAGCTATCTGAGCGCGTTTTTCCTTAGTTTCTTTTGTTGGGTAGACTTCGCCTCAGATTGCTGCGCGTACTTCCTGAGATTTCACAATTGGTCTCCATTGTATTCACTATTCCTTTGTTTTCATTCATAGACATCTATCAATAATCAAATTTGGCAATGTCGATATCAGTTTTAATCTATCATTTTGTGCTAAACTTCCGGCAAAGAACCAATTCGTACTTTCTTTTTATAAATTATTTGTTAATTATTATGATTGCATTCATACAAATCATATTGGATGTTTTGAAGAAAAATTTTATATTCATCAAGCAAATAATGTTTTACATCAAATTTTGGATGTATTAAAAAATATAAGATATTGTATTTTCCATTGTTATGAATAAACCACATTTAAACGGACTCGCAGTTCCAGCAACTTTTCCCAGTTTCAGCTACTTTTTTATAGAAATAGCTTTACCTGGCTTGTCTCTGCTGAGTCAAACCCAATTATTGAAAATAGTGATTGTTATAGACAAATCGCATAAATTCATTCGCAGCTTGAGGAATTTTGATAAGTTTCGGGTTGTTTTTCTGAACATGCTTTGTTTTGCTCTCGATCGATGACTGACTGAAGTACATTTCCATTTAATGGTAAATATAATTGCTAGAAACAAATTGAACCTCAGTTAAGCTTTAAAATCTTGAAACTTAAGTAGACCCGCGAAAGTAGTGTTGATCGTAATTGATTCCGTTTCCCTACTCTTTATTACAACATGCTTCCTGATAACAACAAAATACTTTACCGAACTTGCATGACAAGTCGAATAAAGCATGTTTTCAAAAGGTTCAGTTCCAGCCGACTGGAACATTTTAATACTTCAAGCTTTTGGGATACTCGTAAGATTCAAAACTTTCAGACTTCACTTATCTCAAAAAAATTTCTACCAGAATGGGTACTCTGGTATTCATCAAGTAACTGATGAACATATGAGGATCCGAAATTGTGATCAAGTTCCAGAATAATTCGATAAATGTCTGGATCTTTATGAAAGGCTGTACCAGGGGAAATAAGAGATTTGCTGAATATAAATTTGGGATGAAAGAACGGAAAATAATTTAATTGTTGATGAAATACTATATATTGATAATAATTTTCTAGTTTATGATCTGCAAACTTCTTTATCGATTGCACATTGAATCGAAACAAAAGGAGATACATCATAGTTAGTGTGTTTAAAGGCAGATATAATTCCTGAATAAACAGCAAGGATTTGTTTTGAAATTATACCTTGAACCGAGAGGCCTCCATCACATCCTATCTAGTTTTAAAACAGACTAACAATGAACAACATCAACACAACAAACCCGAATAACATCACCATCAGCGGCTCGTTCAATGCCTGATGAAGGACATTGTTAAGATTTCCAAAACATGTAGCTGAATTCCTGAATGAAAAGCTAGGATTTGTTTTGAAATTATACATTGAACCGAAGAAAAAGCAAGGATTTGTTTTGAAATTATACATTGAACCGAATAAAAAGCAAGGATTTGTTTTGAAATTATACCTTGAACCGAGATCCCTCCAATACATCCTATCCATTTTTAAAACACACTAACGGTCGCAAAGAAATGGAAAACTTGATTACGATGGCCGAAAGCCTAGAGTATGCAACATCAACAACATCAACACAAGAAACCCGAATAACATCACCATCAGCGGTTTGTCCAATGCCTGATGAGGGAGACCGTTTAGATTCCCCAAACATGTAGCTGTATTCCGGAATAAAAGGAAGGATTTGTTTTGAAATTATACATTGGACCAAAAGGCCTCCATTACATCCTGTCTACTTTTAAGCACACTAACAGTCGCAAAGCAATGGCCCAATCAATTGTGATTCGCAAAATGAAACGCTAGGTGTATGCATAGTACATACCCATAATCTTCTTTGTCTCATCCAATCGTTTTTCGGATTTCGCGCTTGGCTGCTTTTAATCCTCGTACTTTGTATACAATTTAGTTTACAGTTTAGTGTCGAAACCTTCTCATTTTGAAAAGGTCTTGAAATTTTATTTTATTTTTTCGCTATCGGTTCATTTCGTATCTCTTGATTCGCAGAAAATTTTAATATTTGATTTTTCAATTATTAGATTTTTCGTAGAAAAATTTCACGATTAAACAAACTTACTTAGTGAAGTTCAATCAAAATTATGCGAGTATGTCTCGTTCAAATAGATCAATTGTAGAAACGCCAGTGTCTCGATCTAACTCAGAGAATGAATAAAGCCGCGCGCATGAAATTGATTCTCCGCACATCCATGAGCGGCCGCCCCTTTGTCGCATGCCCATTACGCTTTTTGATGTTCAAATCGCATAACACAAGGGATAAGGGAAATTAAGGGAATTTAAAACATACTTACACAGTTCCGATTGAACTTCACTTGAGGTGCGTTCGTTTAATCGTACAATTATGCTGCGTTGTCTGGGCCTTCAAATTAATTGTAGTTGTTTAACGCATATTTTTGATTTAGAACTTTAATTATTTTAGGCATAATTTTGTACATTAGGGATTGAGAGAGCTCGGAGCAATTTCACATGTCGTTTTCCTTATTGGACGATTATGAAATTGAGCTAATACATTTGACGTAGCAGTCCACCCTGCTGCTTTGCGAATAATCATTATATTAACTCCCTTAGGAGCTGCTGTGGAAGAAGAAGCATGTCTAGTGCTGTGCCCAGAAAAAAATATCGCGTCAATACCACTCTTTTTGAGTGTCTCCTTTAGCCAGCGACTAATTGTTTGTGAAGTTGCTCTTCGATGGGGGTTTTTAAAAGTTAAAACTAAACTATCAGTATATGTCGGTCGAATATTTGTCGTGTTATGTAAATATTCCTTTAGTGCAGTTGCAACGTACAGGCTACGTTGATCATTAAAAAATGGGAATTCTAAGATTGTCTGTGCTCGACCAATGCCCGATGTTTTGATTCTATCTGTAATGATGATACTTACCAAATCCTCCTTAATTTGGATGTTCCCTATCCTAATCTTTGAAATAGACTAAACGCGTTATGCTGTGACTAACGCAATGCGGATAGTAAGTTTCTTAGTTAAACTGTACAAACTGTACTCTGCATTTGGCCACAGTTTCGAGACGAACCTTAATACTGCTTGTGGATCCCAGATGTCGATTTATTTCGCGTTTTGTGGTTTTAGAATTTGTAGCCTTTTAAAAAATATTTTTAATCGCCCATCATTGCCCAAATCATCCGCTAAAATTGATGACAATGCTGAAATAACTATTTGACCTACCGTATGTATTTAATTTATCTGAAAGTTCAGTTAAGAAATTCAAAACCTCTGGGACAGATGCACTGAATATAAAGAATATGTTCTCTTCTGCGAAGTTTCCGCCAAAGTCTGAAATGTAAGCTAAAACCATTTCAATGAAGTATTCTGGAATGTTGCGTCCTATATACGACCTTCTTATAAACTCCCTACAGCCAGGATAATATTCTTCGCCATCGGGTAGTTTTTCCTGAAAGGCTATAACAGCACTTTATTTTCAGGGCCTTAATAAATCAAATCTTTTTCTAGAAGTGATTTGAAAAGTGGAAACCAAGGCTAAGTTAGCCAGCGGGAAACCACTAGAACCTCTTCTGCCTTCTGTGCAATCATTTTCCGCAAGGACTACAATATGAGAGAAAACGGGGTAAAAGCATAAAATTTGTATTGAGCCTAGTTCAAGGTAGATGCATCTACAGGAAACGTTTCTGGCTCTTGCTTCCAGGATACAAACCATACACATTTTGCATCCATATTTGAAGCAAACCAATCGATTTGAATTAAACCGAAAGCTTCTTGAATTTTCCTGGAAGGCTTAAGGGATACTTCCTTTTCAGTTTTATTTGGAAGCGTTCACGACTCTTTGTCTGCAATGGCATTATCAAGTGATTTTATAGGAAGCAAAAATTCATAACTGTCGCTCTTCACACTACTGTCAAATCTTTTTACATAATTTAGTAAGCTTGGGATACCGAATGCTACCCATTCTATTAATATAAGCGATGGCAGTTGTGTTGTCTATTCTGGGGAGCCGTGTGCTGTTACGCCATTGCAGACTGCTCCCAAACCTGTTACCTAAAATACGAGAATGCAGTACAATCCTCTTTTCCAAATTTCCTTTCGCGGACTGAAAAGCTAGATATTTTTCTCGTTCAAGGTCTTTCCTGTATAAACTACCATGATAAACAGGTGGACAGGCTGCTACCAGTGTAACAATAAATTTTGCAAGTTCCCTGATTTTATAAGAGGATTTTTCACTTATCTCGGCTGCCCAATCTAAAACTGTTCCCTTTTTCCCTTGGTTGATTCGATGTTAATTTTTCTTGTATCCCACACAAAAACAACAAATTTTACATTGCTGGATGGGTCAAGCTCAAATTTATCAACATTCGGCAAGAAACCAAAACTTTCTGACCTGTCTTGCGTTATAAAATTTTTTAGGCACTTGTTTTGAGTTTTTCCAATTAGACAGCAGTCATCCATATAAAGAACTGATATAAATGATTTAGATCTTACACAGTCTAACTCATAAAAACTCCCATCAAAGATCAATTAAGAATGTTTTCTAGAGGCCTTATCTATTGAGATCAAGAAATAAGCATCTTCAAGATTAATAGTGGCTAGATAGTCATCTTTTGATAACAAACTACTGAGCGTTTTTCCTGTCTTCGAGTTTAAAATGAGGAGCAACAATAAACTTATTTAGATTTTTTTTGATTCAAAATAAAATAGAAAATAATCTTGTTTCGCCTTTAGATTTGTAAACCAAAAAATCGAATACCTTCTCATAATGATGGGAATGTAAAAATATAAAGAAATAAACTGTCCATCAAGGAGAGTACATTTTGATTCAGCTCCTGATATTTATAGATTCTTCATCATTCACCCTCTCTTCCGAAGACATTATAGGTTCTGTTGGTATCTTTTCCTGGTGAGGGATAAGAACAAAAGGAATTTCGTACTCTGTAACATGTTGGAGTATTAAGTGATATGACGTAATGTTTTGCCAATATCCGAGAAAATCTTTTAACGACATGCAGGTCTACTGACGTTATTCCACGACAGGGTTGGTGATTTTTCGGCTGTTGTTGCGATGAAAACTTTCGCCCTCCCTGTTGATCCGACCTAAAACCTCTGAATCCTTCTCGCCTGAGTGGGCTTCTCTAGTTTAAATTACCGATCTATCGTTATAGATTTTCAATATTTCATTAATCCTTGTTGACTTATGACTGCCGACCTGTGTTCGCTGAACCAAATGTATTGACAAGTTCTTTTTCAAAAAAAAAGTTTGTTTTTCTAACACATTGTCCTTTTTGTAGCGTTCCGCAAAGTATTCTATAAACAGCTGATCATCTACTGCCTAATCAATAGCGAAACATTTCACGAGAGGGTCAAGTCAATCGATGCTTACGATCATAGTTATACGCCTTGTAATAGACATGGCGTTATGCAGTTCTGCTTAGATCCTTCCTGAGTCTTCTAGATGGCCTATCCTAGATGGCCTATTAGAGAATCAATGTCTATCTCCTTTTGAGTCCGCAATTCGTTAACACATAAGGCAACTGCATTCATACCAGCACTCAATAAATTTTTCGAAGCCACATGAAAACCATCTTTTTTGAGAAATTTTTTTCGGACTTTTTTCTTCAAGGTCTCTTCATTAGAAAGACTAGATTTTGAAATATTGGACCATTCCTTCACAATCATCGTTTGTACCTCTGGTCCATCTCCATTCGCAACCTTTTTTCCGAAAAGGTCCAGTGTTTCTTTCCCCGGCTCTATTTTGTCATTCATATCCTCGTCTTTCTTTAGCTTCTTGGCTGACTCCGATTATTCTTTTTTTCAAACTTCTGATTTTCGCTAGCACTGCAACCATATTGCACTGTCGAGATCTATTTATTTCACGGTTTTTACTAGGTCCAGAATTGATCATGAAAAAAAACTTAGTTCGATCTGAAAATAATATAAAACCGTCCACATACTTGCGATCTGGATCGCACAGAAAAGCGTAATGAGTATGCGACAGAAGTAGCATAATGTGTAAGTTTGACTTTGCAGGTCTTCTAAAAGCACTAATTCCTCTTCTTGACTTCCGTTCATATCACACTTTTTTTCATACGTCGCATAGTTTGTTCGGGAAGTGGAATTTGTTTTGCGGGCTTCCGTTTCCGGGACCGAGAGAAGAGTCAAGGTGTTATTGTGGTGCTACTATTTTTGGCTTTTTGACAAGGTA
>WSXT02028512.1:0-13822 GCA_011762715.2 Neuroterus valhalla | reverse complement strand
CAAGAAATTCTCAATGCGTATTTACTATATGCATTTTACGTAATTTAATGTGTTTTTTTCCTATTTTCAATTATTTCATTTATGGAGAATGTGTATTTTATGTCCTAGAATAACATTAGAAATGTTCCCGACTCTTCTTTTTATAGAAACTCATTCATTTTAAATTTTATAATATTTGCCGATAGATATAATGCACTTTCAAAGCGTGCCGCATGCAGCGCCGCCCTGGTGAGGAAATTTCGCACACAGGAACTATCATCACTAAGGAACGCCATCTTTCTTTTTAGTCGGATAGGGCTAGGCTGCATTCATCTTCAGCATTACACTTTGAAAGTTCTTCATTCTACCAAAAATTACCTGTTGTCTTCCAACAAAATTACCTGGGCGCCATTCCTTTCTTAAACCAGTTTTCTAAAGCAGAATTCTCGGAAATTCTCCACAAAACATCACAATATTCTTAGATCGGAACTTCAGAACTTCAGGCTGAATCGCAGAACAAAATTATAATTATGTTAGATAGAATCCGAAAAGTGCAACTCCTGAGTGAAGAAGGAATACTTGGGATGACCTCTAAGATAAATTTGATCAGCAACTTTGAAGTTCTATGGAGTCAAATCGCCATAATCGCAGCTCATCTTTTTATCAGGAAGTCGCAACGCACAAAGAGAGCGTCAGAAAGGTAGCTATTCGAAACAGTGTTAACTGGAGTTAACATTAGTAATCAGTACTCTAATTTTGCGTAAGGCAAACTAATCTTGAAAGTATAGATGATGGAACTACTTTCTTCAGACAGAAACTGGATTTGCAATTATGTGAAGAGTTTACAAAGATGCTTGTGAAGCGTTTCTTGAGCAATCCAGGAACCATAAGTTGTCCCAGAGCATTTCGCATTGGAGTTTATTCCTCACAGATGATGAAGGCTTTTTGTGCGAAAGGGCGTGAAAATTCGGAGCAGAAGAATAGGCCGATTGAATCAGTCTATAATACTCTTAATCTAGTCCTATTAGTTCTGGAACACCATGTGACCTCTGCGATAAAATTCTATTCCAGAGATAACAAATTTTCAAGTGACTAGGGAATCGCCTATTTGTAAATCAATGAAAATCGTAACGTAACAACACTTCCCTCCCACAACATGGCCGAACCAGACCTCTTGCTTCAGGCAAGCAAAATCTCAGTTCTGTTATAAAAGTACGTGGAGTTCCGAAACTTATACATGACCAAGCATGGAATGATATCATATAATTACTTCAGAGATCATAATATCTAATATATCGAAATCCCAATAATATCATAGTGTCTATTATTTTACGCGTTTCAATTCTTAAGCTTATTCTATCAAGAGAGGGTGTCAAATCGAAGTTTCAAAAATGATTGCTATAAAATATTCATTTTTCACTCAAAGTTCCAGCAGGAAATAAGGTATACTAGGGCATTTTCTCCATGAATCTGGGTGTGACGGAATCAGGGAAAGTTTTAAGACGGAGAATGTCAGCCGGGAGAACTTGAAATCTTCAAGAGCCTGTTTCGGGAGAATCAACAAGTGCGTCTAGGGATAAGAAAGTGAAATTTCATTTTCATTAGTCGGCAAAATTCTAGTTGGAAATTATTTTGTTGGTTCAGAGACTTTTAAAATTCTTTCTTCCGTTTGGCTTCACAAACTGGGCAGTTGGGAGATTTTACATTGGGTTCGCCACAATGAAGGCAGGAGACTTTTAAGGAAACGGTTACGTTGCAGGCAGTATAGTAATGATCAAGACCATCACAATTGCGACTGCCTAGACGTGGTTTCTCATGAGACCAGTCTTCTATGTTTGAGTTCAGGATTTGTGGTTGGAAAACTTGTATCTGGAGAAGAGATGTTTTCACTTCCCCAGGATTTCTTTGCGGAAAACAACGCGTATTTGTACTTTTTGAGCAGACAGATTTCGGATTTAATCGGACCACTTTCTGTCTTCACTTTGACAAAAATAATCTCAAGTTCCGGATTCCGGACCGATTCCGGATAGAGCTAGACTGATTTCGGAATCTATGTTTTCAAACGGATAGATTCCGGATTTAATCGGACCACTTTCCGTTTTCACTTTACCAAAAATAATCTCAGGTTCTCGATTCCGGATTAATTTCAGATAGATCCAGACTATTCGCGGAGTCGATGTTTTTGCCCAGACAGATTTCGGGTATAATCGGACCACTTTCTTTTTCCACTTTAACAGAAATAATCTCAGGTTCTAAACATCGAACCGATTCCGGATGAGCCGGACTGATTTCGGAGTCTATGTTTTCAAACGGACAGATTTCGGATTGATTCGGACCACTTCCTTTTTTAACTTTAACAAAACTAATCTCAGGTTCTGAATTTCGGACCGATTCCGGATGAGCCGGACTGATATCGGAGTCTATGTTTCCGAACTTACAGATTTCGGATTTAATCGGACCACCTTTCCTTTTAACTCGAACAAAAATAATCTCAGGTTCTAAACTCCGGAATCATTTCGGATGAAGGCGGATTCTTTCCGGAGTTGAACTTTATTGTCCGGACAGACTGTGGACTCAGCCAGACAAAGTCCAGATCGGTTTCGTATAGTTTTCGGATTAGATCGGACAGGTTTCGGAAAAAATTCTTGAATCGGATCGATTTCAGATGAGTTCGAATCAGATCCGGAATCCGAAATTTTTAAAAGAGATGTTTAGAGCCATTACGACTTGGGTTGGAAGGTCCCATAATATCAGCAGCTACTACTATCCATGGTTGTTCTGCTATTCGCTGTCCCACTAATACAGGTGGAGCTTTTTGGCCTACTTTGCAAGACTGACACATCTCGCACCTTTTTATAGAATCAGATACATCCCGGTAACAACCAGGCCAAAAATAATCGCCAGCGATTCGCATATAAGTTTTTCATGTGCCAAGATATCCTGCTTGGGGTTTACTGTGAGCTTCCTCCAATATAATCCTGCGCTCATCGTCGCTTGTAACCAACTTCCACCCGTTAAGGTCACGGATCAGAGTTGAAATCACGAGGTCAGGTCAGTTAAAATAAAGCTTATTTTCGTTAATTTTACAAGCAGAGAATCTCTCAGTAAATTTGTAGTGGCTCCTTTGCGATGAACTATGACGAAGTCGTACTCCAGCAACGACACAGGGGTGTCACAGTGGTACCATTGTGCTTCCCACAAGACTTGAGAAAAGGAGAAGATACGTGACCAACATTATTTCCATGAATTGTCACATGGGTATCTTCCCACCTTCTAAAAGACTTGAGAAAAGAGGACGGTTATGTGAGTTACATTATCTACATGACTGCTCACATAGTTTGAACCTTCGCTTGAGACGAAGAATTTCTAGTGTACAGCTACTTTAATTGGGTTGTTAAGCAACATGAACATATACGAGGTTGCTTCGATAATACACAGCAAAAGTAAATCCAGACTGTTTCTGTTTTGAAACGAACAACTTGTCCTGTGCAACATCGCCCCGACACGGGTCGTCGCTGACTTATCTCTCTAGCAAACATCCCATATAATTGTTCTCCAAACACCCCTATCCTGGCAGCCATCTTTTGATTCTTTACCATCTATGCATTCCTTCAAGCATGCTCTTTTGTCTCCACGGCCCTCAATATTCCTCCTCTTCAGGGTCTCATTCATGAATTCTATCTTCTTCTTCTTTCGTCTGCCGCTTAGTACGCCAGCAGTCACTCTAAATAACTATGCTTGCTTTGTTGTACGTTCTTTATCCATTCTCTCAACGTGACCGTGTACCATACCATTTCACCATTAGCATTCTTAAATCTGATTAATCTAGATCTAGTGCTTTTTGTCTAATCTTCTGAAATCTTTGAAAAAAGTTTCTAAGTTCCTATTAATTGATTTTGCATTTTTCAATCTCCTTAAGCTTAAATTCTATTCCTGCTTTCTTTGATTAGCATATATTTTCATTTCTGGTGTTCTCCCCATAATCCTTTTTTCAATAAGTCCTCTCCCCGTTACTGAAACCTCAAATTTTTAGCTTTTTTGTGAACGCTTGCTTACTTCTTTTCAACAGCCATGCGTATTTTATAATCCCACCAAACGTCTCTGAGATAGATGATAGATAGATCATTACTAATTCCACACTAGAGAAATTCTCATGGCTTAGTAAGAATATGCATTCACTTATTTCCACCTCTGATCATGAATTGAATCAAAGGGCAACATTTTCATTTAATCAATGATGAAGCGATGAGTAAATTAGCTAAGCAAACTTCATTAACATGACAAATTTGTGAATATCTGCTTTTCAATCTTGAAATAAAAAATATTTGCACTCTCGATAAAAGCCCACTGACTCACGTAAAGTTTGACTGTATTCAATTGTTGGAATACAAAAGCATTACTATTTCATTGGTCTAATACGCAATCACTGATTTATTAATTGAGCTTTCCACTGAACCAGAATTATTTATGAGGCCTAAAACCGAATCGTTCACTCAATTTTATTAGATAGTATAACACATCTGTTTCGATTTTTTCATTAATCTTATCAAAGGTTGAACAAACAAGTCAAATTTCATTCTTAACGGTAAAACCCTAGTCCTGTCGCTTTCTGGAAAGAGATTGCTACAACAAATAAAATTAGAGATGAAGATTGCAATCAAATAGAACCAATTACCATTGATTTCGAATTCCATACTTCCATTCTCTAAATTGTACAGTCACTTTGAAAAAAGCGAAAATGTACCCTAAGGAGGATTCTCAATTCCTGCAATACATTTCTGCGATAATAGGTAAATAGGTCAAAATGTAATAATTGTTCCATAAGGTACGTCTTGGGAAATATAATTTTCTGATTTAAAAAATTCAATATATATATATATAAATGCTCGATTGTTGTGATCTTCAGGTAGAGAGCTTCACGTAGGCAGGAAACATTACGATTTACGAATGAACACTGCAAATGAATAATTAACCTGAATGGAAATCCATTTAAACTCGTGATACTAACCACATGCATTAGTCAAAGCTCTTAACGAGGGCCTTTATTAATCGTTAATCATTTATTGTTCTCTATTCATTCTTTTAACATTATCAGAACATTTCAGAGAATAATTATTCGAAATCATTAACTTCAGGTGTAGAACTCTTCTTCTCATGAATTATTGTCTCCTAGACATTCCTATCCTCGCATACATTTTGTGCCTCCTTTACAGTTATACATATTTGAATGCACGATATTTTGTTTTTAAGACTTTTTACCTAAAGGTACAGTGCCGTTCACCGTAGCTTAATACACTCACTTCTGTAATCGTCGTTCATTCATTGTCTCCTAATGATTAAATCATTGTAGTAAATTTCTTTCACTCTTGGCAGTCAATGTTTCTTCTATACTACATTTCCCGAGCAGCAATCAACCTTTCGCCAGCATTGGACCAACTTTCAAAATATATGGAATCATCAACTTGTTCCATTCTCTCTTTGTTTGAAGCCTTGTTGCATACTGCTTCCTTATCGTATCCTTCAAACACAATAACTTTTTATTTTCACGGTAATATTAAGAGCCATATACGTGATGCAGGTATCAAGTCTGCTCATGACTCTCTGCGAATCATCGACTGATTGTGGCGTATAGATCTTATCATCAAGCGGTTATAACGTCTACACCAGTACTACACCAATGATAGGGCTGTTTCATATAATGATTCATTATTCAAGATTAAAGAGCACTAATTCAAGAATACATAGCGTTGTTATAATATTTGCTATGTCTTCTAACATTGATAAAACCGCTAGCATCTTCATGGATCTCAAATAAGAATCCTTAAATAATTAGCATGTTGAGATTTCTTTCGTAGAAGGATAAGTTTGATAGGTTATGAGAAAGTGGAATAAATAATTTCTCAGTTAGGATCTTGCAATGGAAGTTTCAACGAGGGCTGCTCACCTTTGGTTGTCACTTTTTTCTCGCGATTATGAACATTGAATAGTAGCAGATAGAGGATGTATGAATACGTATGCATAATCTGAAATGAAGATAGAAAAGGTGCAAATGCTTTCTATCTCCAGTGCCCACACATGAAATCTCTGCACCAGTTGCTTATGGCCTGATCTCGGTTGCAGATAGTGACCGCTGCGCTTATATTACATGAAATTAAGGAATCCTTTTTGACATTTTCCGATTGCAATCACATTCTACAAATTGCAGAGACCAAATAATCGAAGCACATTTTACCTATGATCAGAACAATGCATCAAACATGACTTGATGTGGCTCGTTCGACTTCAAGTTCTTGCAAGTTCACAGGATGAAATCGATGAGTTTATTTGCGGCAAATGTTTGATTATTCATGTGGCATATAAGTGTGAGCCATGTACCAGTTTTAAGCCCCTGAACCAGGATGATAAGTACCCTCTCGAGTATTTTGCTGCTGAGGTTATAATCATATTTCATGAAATCAGTTTTCCTTGTTTTCCTGTAGGGGCGGAGAGGTAGCACTGTGGTTTGTTGCTGCAGCTCACAACTCTATGGCCCTCCGTGCCGCATCTCCAGCAGCAATCTTTCTCATCAAGGGGGGTGCAGGCGCCTGTTATATAGCCGAAGCCTTAGCAGCGGTACCACCTGGTTTCTATTGTTTTCTTCCTTACACGACAGGATACCCAATCAACTTTCAGTTGTCCTTCCCGTAGTAGCCTTAACGCACACTCTTCTTTCATTTCAACGTTAGCCTTCAGATTTTCTGCCTTCTGTCTTGCTTCCAGTCTCAATCAGGATCCCTTTATCCCGTGTCTGCCGTAGCCTCTTGTTTTAACCCTAAGCAGGTCTGATGATCACTACTCCTTGTCGTGCTCGTTTCGATGGCACTTTCTTTGCTGTTGGTCTCTTAGCTGGTTTCATCTTTTTCAGAGAACTCTGAGCTAGAGGCGCAGGTCTCTGTCCCTGAGTTCTCATCTTTTTGGCGTAGCTCTACTTGCGCTTGTCTTCAGGAGAGTATCAGTGAAATCTCTTGGCCTCTTCCCTTCAGAGACGTCCTGAGGGCAAGGCAAGTGAGGCGCTTGCCTTAGGCGCCGTGGGAGAAAGGGCGCATAAACTGTCATTTTCAAAAAATTTCCTTTGATAGGGGCGCCAAATCGAACTATTGCCTCAGGCGCCAAAACACGTCGGTACGGCTCTGTTCCCTGGAGTGGTGATAGGAAATTTCCCGGCATCTGCATCAGTCTGCATTCCTACACTTTCATCCGCTGTATTTTTAGTGTAGAACTCACCTTTCGTACTATTCCATTCGTTTTTGCTTCGAGGATCTTCCTGCCGCGTTCTCCAGCAAGACGAGTTTTGAAGTCCGAAAACTAATTTTCTGTTGATCGCGCACTCTTCTTCAGGTCTTCAATCACGTCAAATGCTTCGTACAAGCCTATTGTGATTAGCGGGTATATGTGCCTCTTTGTCTCGTAAAAATCGTCCATTCTCTTTACTACGGTCTACAGCTTTTTGACGCATATAGCCGCCTTTTTCATCCGATTTATTACTTCATGTTTGATGAATCCAACTTTAGTTCCGGAAATCAAATCTGATTCCTGCGTCACATCCAATGCTTCTCCAAATAAATCCTTGCATGGACTTTTCTTCAAAAAAATCGTTCTCCATAATTAATCCCACGAGTAGCTAAGCAAGATGAGGTCCACCCTCACAGAGCCCCATGCGGAGGCAACATCTGCTCTAGAAGAGCGTGTACTCTAGATAGTAACGTGGTATCCTAGGGAATACCGTTTATGACACCACATACTTACACCACGCAGCTTTCGTTACGGTAGTCTACGCCTTAGTTTGGAAGTTTTTCCTTTGAGACCATCCCTTGGCCATTGCCTGCGACTGCTTTTTCAGATGTGTAAGCGTATTTAGCAGAAACCTCGATACAGGGTCCCTCTATCCACAACCTGAGGATGCATCTGGTCGTCTGGTCGAAGGCAAGCTGGGCTGTTGTTCCAGTAGCGTCGTTTTGAGTGATATTGGCATACTAAGAAGACGAAATAGCCTAAATTAAAAAAATACCTTCATATCCGTTGATTCCAATGGAAAGATGAATTTGATTGGTCTTGGGGTTTTTGCTTATGGGGATATTGACTAATTCCCATAAGAATTGCATCCAATATTTGTGCGGCTGGTTTTATTGTTAAGAGATGATCAGTCATCTTTGATGAAATTGATCCCTTACCTATTGATTAGGATGGAATCTCATCTGTATCAAATATAATTAGGTTTTGTCCTAGAGGCTCTGTCATTTAACTCTTCTATGAAATCCAGTTTGATAGTTTCACTGCGGCTTTGTGTATTTGCATTAAACTATTCATGTTAGCTTCAGCATCAGTTATTCCGTTCTCTGAGGCACTCACACGAGTATCAATACTACTTTTTACTTCCTGCTTACAGAAGTTAGACATACGAGTTATACCGGTAGGAATTTTTGTATCCATCAAGCCATCAGTTTGTAAAGCCTAATGCGCACTCTCCATCACGAGCAAATCAGTAATCACACATTCCAGATGTACACTTATACATGCTTTCTCAAAGAATCACTTATGTACCTAGGTCAAGCTCTTCAATTATCAGTAAGTAACTTGTTCCACATTTAGAGCCTCTCATGATCCTTGTATCTCTTAATAGTTCTCTCAGTCTCTCGTCTGCTAAATAAAAGTCAATTCCACTGTGGCTTCCGCCTGTACACCAAGATGCATGTGTATCATTTTATGCTAAAACAATCGTTCGCAGAAACCAAGCCTTTTTTTTGAGCCTAAACTAATCAATTCCCTCATCGTCTTATTGGTCGTTTTGGGTATCCGAAATCAAAAACCCTGTCTGCACCTTTGCGTTTGACAGCAACTCAGCCATTCATCATATAAGAAGAATGATCCTTTGTGCGGAACACAAGTTCTCAAATCATGATTTGATGGTCCCAGGAGAAATCTTTTTTATCCCTTCTGATTTCTTAAGAACCACAATCATGTAAAAACTAAGCAGAGTAATCGTCATGAGGTTGTGTGTCAATATAACGTCAGTCCTACCAAGCTTTGCTTATCCAAAAGAAAGTGTGAAAACAAAGACAGAAAGAGAATCGCTAAAATTTGTTTGTATTTTATCCTGATAAGGGCACCAGCCTACTGCAGTTCAACCCTTGAAATACCATTCGAAATCAAATTTGAAAGGGCAATTACGTAACATTTGGAACTTCTTTAGTATTGAAACAGTATATGAAGACTATTCAAACCCCACCATCATGACTCATCCTCAAATTACTGCTCCAAGAATTGAAAATGCGGAATATTCACACACCTTATAAATTTCTTCTGAATTATTTGATTATAATTATATAATTAATAATCAGTACACTTGTCATCTTATTCGATTTACAGAGTGTTCTGAAAATAAATCATTTTCTCTATTTTATCAGCTGATACGATGCATCGGTTTTGATGCTCTTATCAATCTTATCAAAGCTTGTAAAAATGAGCGGAAATATATGCACAAAACGTTGAAACTTCAGTTTCCTTTTGATAAAAGATTGCACTTAGACATAAAAGTCTAGACGAACAATGCAAAAGGATCTTAATTGCTTTAAAATGAACTAGATTATGTATATTTTTGATTTCAAAGACGTGAAGTCAAATTAGAAGTGGCAGAAATGAACCGAGAAGGAGATTCCAGATTTCTACAATACGTTGCTGCGATTATAGGTAAAAAGACCAAAATAATTTTTATAAGACCATATGTATCAGGTAGTTTTCAATTATTCCATAATTATCCGAATGAGGAACAACGTCTACTTTCCCCGGTACTTTTGTTTAATTTCCCAAAGTTCAAAACCATCATCCTATCCAAATACACCTAATATTTTTCGCAATTGATATAGGAAGATATTATTTTCATATTTGAGTTCAAGAGTTATCAATCTAGAGTTCAGGAGAATTAATACGGAGTTTGATTCGAACAATTAATGTTTCGAAGAACGGGAAAAAATGTTTGAATTTTCCAAATGGTTCACTATTTCAATTATTCAGAATTCTGAGCCTTATATTTTTGTGATTTTATATTTATTTTATTAATGTTTCTTCCAAAGTTCCTTTTGGAAACCTTATCTCTGAAAGTTTATAAACGCAAGACTTATGATCCGTGGAATTTTTTTACGGGACTCCTTGTTTATCCTCAACCGACTTGCGTAATTCTATTCCGGAATTTCTAATTTCCAAGCCAAAAAGACGAGTTTTCTACGTGGAAGTTGAATTCAAGAATAAAAAATATTAACTTTTAGCGGAGAAATTGATTTAAACAAGAAAAGTTTATTGCGCAACTGAAAAGGTAAACAAAAATGGGATGCATGTTCTAACAACAAAACCAAAGTTCTTTCAATTCCATCACGTCAGGGTTTCGACATAACCTCAAAAAGTCTTTAAAGACGCCCTTAAACGAAAAGTGATGCTGTGCTGCGTGCCGGACAATGTATATTATATGTTTTTTAGTTCGCTGAAACTGAACCCAAAGTTTTTTCTACACGATCACGGTAGCTTTTCGAGATAACCTCAAAAAGTCTCTAATGACGCACTAAAATTAGAACCGATGCTGGCCTAGGTGCCGATCCATGTATATTATGTTTTTTGGTTCGCTGAAACCCAATCCAATGTTTGACCTAGCCCATTCTGTTACGTTTTCAAGATAACCTCAAAAAGTCTTCAATGAAGCCCTACAATTAAAAGTGTGCCGGGCTATGTATATTATATGTTTTTTGAGTCGCTGAAACCGAATCCGAAGTTCATTTCTACCCCATCATGTGTAGGGTTTAGACATAAACTCAAAAAGTCTTCAAAGACGTCCTCAGATGAAAAGTGATGCTGGCCTTGGTGCCGGACCATGTATATTATGTGTTTTTAGGTCGCTGAAACTGAATCAAAAGTTTGTTCTACACAATCACGTTAGGCTTCCGAGATAACCTCGAAAAATCTTCAATGACGCCCTACAATTAAAAATGGTGCAGGCCTGGGTGCCGGACCATGTATATTATATGTTTTATGGGTCGATGAACCCCAATCCAAAGTTTGTCCAACCCCATCCTGTTAGGTTTTCAAAATAACCTCAAGAAGTCTTCAATGCCGCCCTACGATGAAAAGTGGTGCCGGCCTGCATGTCGGATAATGCATATTTCATGTTTTTTGAGTCGCTGAAACCGAATCTGAAGTTCATTTTACCCCATCACGTTAGGGTTCAGACATGAACTCTAAAACTCTTCAAGGACGACCTTAAAGAAGAATGATGCGTCGCATTTGCGACGCACTCGTGCGTCTCGTGAAACCTTTTTATTGCGCATGTGCCGTCATACTCCTATTACGAATGCGTCAAGCGGGCAATCTAACTGACGCGGCGAATTTGAAAATCGAATTGATTTGAATGAATATAAATTCGAAAGCCGTTTTTGTAATAATGGGTAATATTTTTTCTATAGAAAACATTTATTCATATCAATTACGCCATACACATACAAATGGTATGTTCCAATAATTCTTGTACGATTTAATAGTTTTGATTGTCATTTCGAAAATGTTGAGGCATTTCAATTATTCGACAATGGTAATCCTTGTTTTTTTTTCTTCTTGATAACTTTAATCAAAATTATGGATTTTTCTAGAGAAATTCTTTCCTGTCATGAAATTTATCTTACAAGAATTTGATAAAATGTGCGATTTTTGAAAATTGACTTCATAAAATTTTTTCAAAGATTTTCCAAAAAGAATTTGAGATTCATAAAAAAATAATATGTAATAAAGTTCATACAAAATCAACTCATAAGAATCGCACGTTCTATAAAAATTATATTGAAGTTATATAAAACGTACCTTAAAAACTTTTTTCAATAGAAACTACTCAATAATTTTAGATGATTTTTAGAAAAACTGGAATTTCTAGCCAGTTGATTGCATTTTTCTGAAATATTTCTAAATCGCGGAAAATTCGAAAATCATGAAAAGTTTAGAGATTTGAAAACATTTGCAACTCTGGAACAACAATTAAAAGATGGAAAAATCTAAAAATGGAGTATATTGCAAATTATGGTACGGTCGGAAAATCTTTCATATTTCAGAAATTTAGAAAATCGTGTTTATCGCCGCTTTATTGGTCCTCTTTCTTGCTTTCATCTGAGTCGCTGTCAACATCAGCGTCACTAATATTATCCGGCGTGATGCCGAGTTTTTTCTGCAGCATTTGAATTTCGTTACCGATTTCCTCCTCCGTTTCCAAACCAGGCAAAGTCTTGTTTTTTTTCGACGTGTTCTTCTGCACAGCATGTTTATGGCGTTGTTTCGTGGCCCTTAGGATTTCTTTTACGTCATTTTTGAACTCCGTCCTGTCATTTGGGCCTTTGAATGGACACTTTTGCGCAGCAACTGCAATATGAAAATGCGTTGTCTAATCTATGCTTTGACCGGCATAATTTTGTTCAGAATTAGGCATACTTACGATACAGAGTATTGCCGATTTTGGCATCTCTGAATGCCATCTTCCCTTTGGAACCATCCCAAGTAAGATGAGATGCGACAAACTCATCAGTGAAGATTTGCCTCATACAGCAGCTGAGAAATTCTCTCGCGCTTGAACCTCCGAGGCTGATGGAATGCTGGAACTGCCAAGTAAATGTTCAGAAAAGAATGTGAAAATTCGTGCTTCTAATTTCAGGTTTTCTGTCTATGTAAATTTTGGAGATCTTTCTACATATTTACAAATAATTCCAAATCTTCGATAGTTAGAATATTTTGCATATCTATAATATTCTGGGGAAACAATTAAAATTTTCTTGCAAGACTCTGAAATATTTTTGAATTTCCATTGCATTGACATGTAGTATTGTCGATTGCCTCTAAAAATGATACATTTTATGAGATAATAATCTCCTCACAAGTTTTTCACGAATATCGACGGAGTCCTCTGCCTCCATCTGATTGAAGTCATTAACGTTCGACAAGGGGAAACCTTCTAAGGGTTGAAGAAGACTTGTGTTGAAACGAGATTCACCAGCGAGTTGAGCCTGTTTGAGATCTTTTGCCAGCCCATGAACGGCCTTTTCAAGTTCTTCACTTTGTATCCAGAGACGTTCATTTTGTTTTAAAATTTGTTCATTTTCATTGCCTAAATTTCTGGAAAAATGTACGATTTTGTACTGAGAGACCTACTACTTGCGGAAATCAGAGAGTGCAGTGCAGGGTAGTGATTAAAAATTTTTTCTATTTCTTTATAAAATACGTAATTTCTAGTCAACCACGAAACAGGACTTGAAGCATTATGACTGAGACTAGAATTGTGAATAATACGTTCATTAATTGGGAGAATTGAAAAAAGGGTGATTGCTTGTTCCGTTTCCGGAGCAAGATCTCGTACAGTGCTTATCAAAAATTATACTCACTCCATCTTTAGGTTCATCTTGCTTAGCATGGTAATGATGATGGCCGAATCTGATTCGACAACCAGGTTTTGGGTAATATTCGGGGTCGCATTCGATTCTCTGTTGAGAAAAAATGAACAATAAATTCGATGACTGTGTTGCAGCTATAGAAAAATAAAAAGTTACCACCAGCCATTAAATGAAGCAATATTATTCCCAGGTTCGAAAATTTTCAAGTGTAATATCATAGGAACTTACTCGTCAGAATCCATGAACGTAGATTCATCTCGAATTTCTGTTAAATGCAAATGAGATTCATCCAATAACAAAAGGTTTCGATGAGGTTTCGTCGCAGGCTGGCAATAACTCTTAGGTGACGATTCATAGTCTCTGAAAAGATGGAACAATCAAGCATGTAGACAAAA
>WSXT02028501.1:0-13823 GCA_011762715.2 Neuroterus valhalla | reverse complement strand
TAGAATGTAACAAAATAGTTGAAGTTACGACAAAATTTGAATTCTTCATCAAATCCCTAGAATAATTGGGTCTCGCTAAGTTCAGCGGAAGCGGGAGGAAATAACCCCATCGTCATTAGACGTACCTAATTACAGCACTGTGCACGTAAATGACATCGTCGTGTCGCCCGAGAGCATCTTCTTCAGTGTGTGTATTTCCACCCCCGGGGATGGGTTGACGACCAAGGGGTAAGTTAGACCTTTCGTGAAAGCTTATTAATGGGACTTGCTTCCTGGAGAACGCGAGCGTTCAAGGTAGATGTCAATTAAAAATATTAACGGATTCCCCGCAAACAACCCTCACGGAGCTATTTTGGGGCGTGCCCTCCCTCGAGGCTGATGGCGGATCTGGTAAAATCAGGGTCTGCGTGAGCCATCACAGAGAAAAACTTTGTTTAAAAGACAGCTGGATTCGGAAAAAAAATTTTAATTTTCAACAAAAGAGACTGATTTCTTCAAACCAATAAATATGATTCTCCTACTAATAAAGATAAATTTCAAATCCAAAAGGAGAAATTTCGATGGAAACAGAAGAATCTCTAACCAGAGGGGATTAATTGAACAAAATAGTCTAGTTTTCAACAGGAGGGTAGAATTTTCAACAAAACATTTCTACCGAAAACAACTGATTCGTTGAGCTTTGAATTGATTTTTTGAGCGGATAAGACGAATTCTTTCGAAGGTGCATTTTCTTCCCATTAAACAGTCGGAGCTTTGACCAAAAGAGTTAATTTTTAGGTGCATGGTATAACTTTTGACCAAATGATTGGAATTCCACCAACACCAGTTAATTCTACAAGCAAGAAAGAATCATCTTGTGAGGGCCACTTATTTCCAAACAAAACAGTTTAATTCTCATTTAAAAAAGATTATTCGAACAATGCAGTTAAAGTTTAACGAGATAATTCTATTCCCAATAGAAGTCCCAAATTTTCAACCTGCAAAGATAAATGTTTAACCAGATGGACAGGATTATAAGAAAGTTTAGGTTTTTAAGTTTTCATAAAAAAAAGCTTGAGTTTCCGAAATTTAGTTGAATTTCCAAGCAATAGAGATAAAATTCCTTATAGTCACCTATACTAGTCCGGGCGCTGAAGAGGCGCTCTTCTTTGCCTAGTCGGAGACTTTGTTTATTTTTATGTTTCCTGGTGCGGGAAATCAATTTTTTGAGGTCTCCGGGCCCAAAACCCGTCAGTTTTTTTGTTCCTAACGATTGAATTGTTTAAATCGATATATCATGTCGTCTGCAACATTCACGGATTTTTTGATCGATAGGATTGATTTAAAATTTTATTACAAACATTTTTCACTTTTATCTTTGAAAAAATCTTGAACAAAATTCACGGGCAAATAGGTGCAAAAATATTGTGAATATGTGCTCCTTTCACAATCATTCGATCATAATTGAACCGATGGAAAGCAGAACCGTGCGAGCGCACGGTCTAGTTGGAAATGGAGAGGATGCTGCCATGAAACGGAAGATGCGAACGCCGGTATCGAATATTTTTAATACGTTCTTAAAAACTAAACTGGCGATATCTCCGAAACTAAAAAGTATTTTTCAATTAAATTTGGACTTAAAACTCTTCAAGCTTCAGCTATGCCTTCAAAGTTAATAAAAAACTTTTTTAAACATACAATCAATTATAAACGAAACATTCACAATTCCGTCGAAAATTGTCCCTGAAATTCACAATTTTTGAAATAATCAATCGATTATTATCAAAAATTCTTAAAAACTCCTTCAATAACTTAAAAGAATGGTCAAATTCAAACATTTGAAAAATTGTGAGTTTCAAGGACAATTTTCGACGGAATTGTGAATGTTTCGTTTATAATTAATTATAAGTTTAAGAAAATTATTTGTAAATTTTCACGGTATCGCTAAAGCCTAAAGAGTTTTGTGTCCAATGTTCATTGAAAAATCTTTTGTAGTTTCACAGATATCGCGAGTTTAGTTCTGAAAAACGTATTAAAAACATTCGATACCGGCGTTCGCCTCTTCCGTTTCGTAGCAGCATCCCCTCCCTTTCCTACTTGGCCGTGCGCTCGCTCGTTTCTTCTTTCCATCGATTCAATTCGGCTTGTACAATTCCTATTCAGATTTAGAATTGTTCATTTGTGAAGAATATATCCGTAGCTTTAATTTAGGCCCTTGACCACCTATTTTCGAGCCCTTGGAACAATTTTACAGCTCTCCGAATGTGATATTTTTACCAAAAAATGACAGTGTCAATAGTTTATGTCCCTCTCCTTCAATGAATTCTAGATAATATCAGGAAAACCGTCATCCCATATGGTTCCTCACCAAAAAACGAAACTTCTAAGCTCTAGTAGCAATTTCCGAGGTGAGTAGTTGCTGAATAGTCGCTGTTTTTGTAGCGCCTTCACGGCGCACCCGCGCCATGCGCGACTCTCAAATCGGAGCCTCAATCTACTGGCCGCTAAAAATCATCGATTATTCAGCAACTACTCACCCTGGGAATCTCTACTAGAGCTTGTAAGGTTCTTTAACTGTTGAGGAACAATATGGGATGATTGTTTTCCTGATAATATGTAGAATTCATTGAACGAGAGGGACATAAACAATTGACACTAAAATTTTTTGTTAAAAATATCACGTTTGGAGGGCTTTAAAATTGTTCCTAGGGCTCGAAAATAGGTATTCAAAGGCTCGAATCAAAACTACGGATATCTTCTTCAAAATGAGCTATCATAAGTCTCAATAGCAATCGTAAAAACCAAATCATGATCGAATGATTGCGAAAAGAGCGCGTATTCACAACATTTTGTATTTATTTGCCCGTAACTTTAGTTCCAATCAAGAATTTTGAAAGATAAAAGTGGAAAATGTTCGTGGTGAAATTTGCAATCAATCCTATCCACCGGAAATTCCATGAATGTAGCAGACAACAAGATGTATCGATTTAAACAATTAAATTGTTAATAACAAAAAAACTGACGGGTTTTGAGCACGGAGACCTCAAAAATTCGATTTGGCGCACGAAAAAACATCAAAATAAACAATCTCCGACTGGACATAGAAGTGCATACGGCAACCCCTCTCCAGCGCAGCGCCCAGACTATACATTTTCAATAGAAACTCAATTTCTAATAAAGAAAGATGGATTTTAAATTAGAAAAGTTGATTTTTTGCCAATAGTTAAAATCCAACAAAATGGTCGAATTCCGGACCAAACAAGTACAATTTCTAACCTACGAATATCATCAGACCTGTGGAGAAAAAGTTCACAATACGAAATATAATATGTTCGAAAAACAGACTGTCCATGAGATACAAAAAAGAAAAATAATAAGAAAATTCCTTACATAACTATATCAAAAATCGAGACTGATCAATATAGTTTTGATAGTTAAGACATCTGTTGTTAACGAGATAAAGTTAAAGATTAAAAAGTGAAAACTGAGTTGACACATTTGAATTTGCAGGTTGCTTTATAATTTTTCAGCGTAAAAATAAAAGCACAAACCAAGATTTGGAAAATTAATTTTTAAATAATTTAAGAAATTAAAGAAAAATTCAAATATGAAGAAGAATCCAATTTTTATCAAGTGGTTTTAAAATATTTCAAAAAATTAGAAAACATACAATGAACAATAATGAAATGTTGAACCGCACATGCATAATAATTATAAAAAAGATACACACAAACTATCTGCGTTCACTCACATATATTATTTATTATATGCTTCACGTGTTGTATGCTTCGTCATAGCACTGGTCTAAAACTATAAAAACCTAAACCGATCAAATAAGAAGCCTTCTGCTCCGCACACATAAAAAATCACACACAGAGTACCCTTTGATAACACGAATCCAAACACACGTACGCACACAAGAGTGACACGGTGACACGGTTACGGGTTACGGGTTACGCGTGACGTTAGAGATTTCTTATACTCTCTAAATTTTCTGGAGTTAAATTTAACTCCAATCGAGTTGAAATTTACTCTTCATAAGAATTAAAACACAGCCATCCTTTAACGAGTGATTTTCAACTCTTTTCTTGGAGTATTTGAGTGCACTCCAAAAATGGAGTAAACTTTTGACACTTTATGGAGTATAAATTTAACTCTTCCAAGAGTCAGATTAAAAATTATGGAGTAACTGTTCGACTCAATATGGAGTATAAATAAAAGCTTTACCAAGACTTCTCCAGAACTGCATTCGACACTTTGTTCGCTTTTAATATTTTCCATCGAATCCTGATAGAAAAATAAATAAATATTAAAAACAATAATTTTTGAAGAAGAAAAAGCCTATTGTAATATAGAATAAAACTTACAACAGGGAAAGTATCAATGGTGCATTCCAACTAAAAGGGCGAAATGCGGTTCAGATAAATATTAACCTATAATCAATTTGATTTTTTTTCAGTTTTAATGGTATAGACGAAAAATGTTGAAAATAACCTCAATTGACTCTTACGGAACAGAAACATTCGACAACTTTAAGAGATTTTCCTTATTTTGATTCTATTAAATATTCTAACCTAAAATGGCAACAGATCGTAACAAATATATCTTTTGATATTTCATGGATTTTACACCATTCGAAGGAAGAAAACAAAAAACTAAAACGTATAAAATGCACGAATATAACAAAACTAACAGGCCTAATGTTTGAAAAATATACATAAAGTACCTGCAAAAAAGCGCCAACACCGAACAAAGGAACACAACAGTGGAATCAGACAAAATAGTGTGCACGATATATAGGAATAATGAACCAGAAAAATTTTTATATCCCTTGAAATTTTCAGTTACGGTTTCTGAAAATTCCTAAATTGTAACAGAGTTTTCCTGAACGGTAACTTATAAGCTTTATGCTGTTACCGTTTCTGAAATTTCCGTTCCCGTTTAGTAAAATTAAGAAACAGTAACTGCTGAAGCTTCAGTGACGCGTAACTGAAAATTCCTACAGAAATTCCTATTTTTAACAGTTTCGTTTGCTATAGCAAACGAAATCAATCCCTCCAAAGTCATAAGAATGATTTATAAAAAAAAAAAAAAATCTTTTACTGCGAAAAATCAGTTTCTCATCAAAGCTGATGGATTTTCAATAAAAAGGTCGCGTTCCCAACAATGGACTGAATTTCCGCCCTAAAAAATTAAATTTGACGAAATAGTTGAATTCCATTAAAATAATTTAAGGATTGCGATCTATAAAGACGAATAGGGAAGCAGAATTGAATAACCCCATCGTCATTAGTCGGTACCTTATTACAGCGCCTTAGACGTGGATGACATCGTCGCGTCGCCCGAGAGCATCTTCTTCAGTGTGTGTATTTCCACCCCCGGGGGTGGGCGGACGGCCAGGAGGTAAGTTAGACCGTCCACGGAAGCTTATTAATCGGACTCGCTTCCTGGGGAAAGCAAGCGACGGAGGTGGAGGGGGATTAGAAGAGGTAACGGACTCCCCGCAAACAACCCCCACGGAGCTTCCTGCGGGCGTGGCCTTCCCCAAGGCTGATGGCGGATCTGGCCAATGAGGATCCTCGTGAGCCGCCACCGAGGAAAAATTATTGACCAACGGATTATGCGGTCCATTTGGGGATTGCGGAGGTGAGCGCATTGGACTGATTGGGGGATGTCGAGGGTAAATACCGACGTCACGTACGGGATCATTAGCCGGATATCCTCAGTCCCGCGACGTTCCTCTTACCGCTGACATCATTATTTAACCAACTTTCTGAAAAAGGGGTTCCTGCTTCTTCATTCAGTTTCATCTATTCTCAGAGTCAATTCTCTGATCTTTACCTTTTGTTTTTTCCAATTTTTGAAGAGAAAAAAGGTTGTTTCGGTTTTTTTGGACCAGTTTCTGGTGAATATGTGATCGAGAGTTGTTCCCGAGTGTTGTGCTTTCGGATTTCAGGAAGGTGATATATATTTCGGATTTTTTTAATTGTTGTGGGGTCGTTCAAAAATTACGTCCCGCTATTTTGAGAAGTTTTTTGGGCTTCTGGGTGCCGCCTCCGGTAGGTAAAGGACGATCGCTCGCTTTTTTCTCAGTAGAATAAGATCATTTTAAAAAAAACTGCAAATTGTCGTATCTGATGTCTTCGATTTTAAATTTTCAAAATCGAATGGAAGTAAAGTAAGCTTAAAACAACGACAATAAATAATACCTTTGATCATTTCTGAGCAAAAAAGACGGAAGAAACGATTTTTCAACAAAGTAGTTGAATTTTCGAACAAAAAAGATGAATATAACAAAATAGTTCAATTTTCAACAAAACAGTCGAAATTCAAACAATAAACTCAAATCTCCTACCTAAAAATTCATCATAAATGTGTTTTCCAACAAGGAAGATCAATTTCGTTCGGTAAAAGAATACAAGATTCCTATATAACAAATTTTCAACCGAGGAGGTAAATTCAACAAAATAGTTCAAATTAAACCAAATAATTCATTTTTTGAATAACAGTCAAATTTTACACAAATTTGTGAATTCCAAACCTACAAAGGTGTATCTGCACTCAGATAAGTATATCTTCCATAAAAAAGATTCAACCGAGATTTTTATTTAACCAGATGATGAAATTCCTTAAAAAATTTTTTTGAATTCCTACCCTGAACAGTCAAATTCACAACCTAATACTCTAATCTTTGAAGTTTTCAAAATGCCTTTCTCATCATTTCCTACAAAACTGATGATTTATTGACCAAACAAGATGAATTATTAAACAGGATAGTAGATAAATATTCACTCGATTGTCGAATTTTTTAACAGAAAGGATTCGAGTTCCTCCAAAAACAGTGAAACTTCCAAGCTGAAAGTTGAATTTTCAAGGAGAAGGGAGAAAAAAATTTTTGAAGCCAGTTGAACCAAAAACATGATTTTCCTATCATAAAACAATGCATTTCGAATCCAAAAGGACGAATGTTTAACGAAACAATTATATCTTTGACCAGATAAGCTAAATTTAACAGAATCTTTGAATTATAAACAATATGATAACATTTGAGGAAAAACTGAGTATCCAACCAGATTATTGAATTTTTCAAGAAGAAAGAACAAATACGATTTTATTTGAAACAAGCTGAATTTTGGAGAAAATGGCTGATTTTTACCTAAGAAAGTCGAACTTCCAACCAATAAAAATTACTTTCTTATCATTTGGAATTGATTTTAAATACTTTACGAATAGATCAATGTAACAATTGAATTTTCGACCAAAAAGATCAATTAGACAGAATAGTTAAATCGTTTGAAAATATAATTACATTTACAACCAAATTATCAAAATCTCAACCAAATACTCCGATTTTAAACCTATCATTAGAATGAAATACAATTCGATTGTTGTTTTTTTAACAGAAATGATTAAAATTCTTTGAAAAAGATTTGTACCAAAAAAGACTACTTGAACAGAATAGTTGCATTTCCAACAAAATAACTAGATTTTTAACAAACTATTCAAATTCCGAACCGAAAAATGAAAAGTTTCTAGCCTTCAAAGACAGATATCTTTTCGATCGTCAAATTTTTCCAACAGAAAATAATAAAATTTTACCAAAAACAGTTAAACTTCCAAGCCCATAGTTGAATTTTCAAGCGAGAAGAATGGAATTTCTGGAACCAGCTGCAACTTCAATACAAAAGTTGCTTCTTAACGAAAAAAGATAAATTTCATCTAAAAAAAGACTCTATTAACTCGGAAGTAGAATTTAACATCCGAAAAAGAACAGTTTTACAACAAAATATTTTTTGACAAGAAAAAAAAGATTACCCTAACAAAATAGTTCAAATTCAACCAAACAGTTAAATTTTCAATAAAAAAGTCAGATGATTTTTCAAGTTTATAGTTGTATTTTCATTAGAAAGAGACGAGTCCCTTCAAAAACCAGCCAAATTTTCAACATGAAATCTGATTAACAAACTAATTTCATTTTCTTCGAAACAATAAGATTGTAAGGAAAATAATTCAATTTTGAACCTAAAAAGATGCATTTTTACTCGGATGACTGTATTTTCAATTGAAAAGGTTGAAATTTGGAAAAAAGGTTAGAAAAAGGTTAAATATTGAGGGAAAATTTTATCTTTATGACAAAAAGAATAATATTTCAGTAAGATAGGTTAAACTTCCAGGCATCACTTGAATGTTCAAAACAAAGAAGACGTATTTTTTTAGAGCCAGTTACATTAAATGGAAAAGCTAATTTTGAGCTGAGAAAGATGAGTTTTTACCATCAATAATGGATTCCACCGTAAGCAGTCAAATTGTTAACCGAATATTCCAATGCTTTAAGTTTTCAAAATGACTTCCTCATCATAGAAAAATGACTCTTGATTCAGAAGATTACAGAATTTTCAACAAAGTCGTTGGGTTTCCGCCCAAAAAAAGGTAAATGGAACAAAATAGTTGAATTTACAACAAATTAAGTAGATTTTTGACAAAAGTGTCGAATTTTCATCTACATGGTCCAATTCTCAATTCACAAGGGTAAATATAAACTGTATTGTTGATTTTCAACGTGAAAGATAAAAATTCTCCCAAAGGTAGTCATACTTTCAAGCATATAGTTGAATTTTCAAGTGCAAAAAACTTTTTTTGAGCCAGCTGAACCAAGAAAATGACGTTTCTATCGTAAGAAAGTGAATTCGGAATCCTAAAAGACAAATGTTCAACAAAACAGTTAATTTTTGACGAGAGAAGCTACATTGAACGGAAAAGTTGAATTTTCAACAATATAACAACATTTTGAACAAAACTGTGAGATTGTAAACAAATACTTTAATTTCTAACCCTCAAACTTGAGTATTGAACCAGATTATTGAACTTTTAAATTCAACAGATTGCAATCCCACCAAAAAGAGTTGGACTTTTAAGCTGAAAGTTCAATTTTTAAGCAAAAATATACGATTTTTCACGCAGCCATCTAAAAATTTAACAAAAAATTCATTTTTGACTCAGGACAATAAATTCGCAACTACTACTCAAATTACCTTCTTTTTACGCTAAATTTATTTCAAATCTGACAAGAGAAATTCAACAAAACAGTTGAATTTTCAATCGAAAAAAATTAATTTACCAAAATAGTGAAATTTCCAAAGAAATGATTAGATTTCTTAATATTAGTCAAATTTCGAACCAAGCAATGCAACTTTCAACTTTCAATGCTAAATAACAATTTGACCGTTAAATTCTTCAACAGAAAAGATTGATATTTTAACAAAAACAGTTGAACTTCCAAGCTGATAGTTGGATTTCCAATGGAAGAAAAGAAGTCATTTTCTTTAAAACCAGCTAAATCAAAAAGATGAGTTTCTTTCCATTAGGGAATGAATTTAGAATCCAGGAGGAAGAATTTTCAACAAAACAGTTGAATTTCGACCAGAGAAGCGAAACGTAATAGAATAGTTCAATTTTTGACAAAATAATTACATTTCCACCAAGAGCAGTCCAATTTTCAGCTTCAATAATTATGAATATTAAAGAAGATGTTCAAATTTTTGAACGAATAAAAAATCATGATCTACCAAAAGCAGTTGAATTCTGTGACAGAAATTACGGATTTTTCCAAAGCTACCTCAAATTTCACTAAATAGTTCAATTATTTTTAGAGCAGTTGAATTTTGGATTAAATACTTGAATTTTCAACAAACACAAATGAATCTTTACCCAGCTGGTCGAATTTCGCTGGAAAAATTGAAATTCCATCAAAAACAGCTGTTTTGAGCAAAAAAGACGAATCCTTTCAAAGCCAGCTGAATTTTCAACCAGGGATTCTATTCCTGAACGGATTTTTATAAAAACAGTTGAATTTTCGAACAGAAAAGATAAATCTAACAAAATAGTTCAAATTTCAAGAAAATAATTTACTGTTTATTCCTCATTTTTGTTCAAAACCTGATTGGCTTCCATGACTTCCAGTCGTTTCATTTTACATCTTGGATCTTGAATTTTCGAAATTTTACATACGTGAAATTTTTAAACACAACGGCGAATAATGATTACTTTGATGAACAATATTTCAATTTCCTTAGATTTTGATTCAAAACTATAAAAAAGTTGAGAAAATAAATAACCAGTAGACTAGAAATAGAAACATTTTTAAAAATAATTCCTCTAAAGTAGAAAAACTGAAAAAAATTCACAATCATCCACTGACTTGTTAGAGAACCAACAAAGCACAAAATTAGCAAGCAACATTCTACATACGCGGTGAAAGTTTACAACGAATAGTTATTGTTTTTTTGAGTCATTTTAGTTTTCTTTCCCAGTTTTTTCATTTCGAAAAGTTCGAAAAGCCGAGCTTTCCAAACATTTTATATTTTGCAGTTTATTAAATGTCTTTTTAATTTAAACTCCAAAGTAAGAACAAATGACATCGAATATAACTGTTTCTCATAGTTTAAAATTGGGAAACTTCTTTAAAAGTCTTCTTATTTATAAAATTATAGAAAAAAAATTTAGGAGTTTATTTAAATTTGAACATTTTTATTTGTTGATTTTGTTTAAAATTTACCAATTCAGTCTGAAAGTCATAGTTTTTTTATGGTTATTCAAATATTTTCAAAAACTCAAATGTTGATTGTGAATTATCATTTTGATGAGAAATTCTAGTATTTTGAGGAAAATGTGTCTTGTTGGCTCGAAATATCAACTATTGGGTTGAAAATTGTCATTTTATTCAGAATTTAACTATTTCGATAAAACTTCGTCTCTATAGGTTGTATTTCAATATTTTTCATTTGAAATTAAAATGTTTTCTATGAATAACATGACACTTATGAATTTCATTTCTAAATGCTATTTTTATTAGGGAAACCAATTTTTTTCGTTGAGAATTTTACTATATTGTGAAATATTTACAGATTTTATTTGGAAACTCAACTGTTTGGTTGAAAATTTAACCATGATGTTAGGAACTCGTTGTTTTTCTTTCTTAAGAATCAATTTTTTCCACTGAAAATAGAATTATATCATTCCTTGTATCAAACACAAAATCATGACAGGAAATTATCCTGAAATTATCCTGGTTAATATTATAAACAAATGCATTATTTTCGAATTTGTCGACGATTTCTTTTTAAATGCTAATCTTCCAAATTGGTGGTTTCATGATAATTTCAGCAGTTTTCATACTTTGTTTATCAGTCGAAGGATTTTAATTAAAAAACTTCATTACCAAATACAATATTCGGACATTTGCAAATGGAATATTTCCTCCTTAAAGTTCCATTCTTTTGAATTTGAAATTTCACGAAAATTTTATCAACATTTTAAGATGGTTGATACATTTCATGATTAGCTCATTAAATTTGACTAAAAAATGCAATATTTATTGAGAATTTGTTGATAGAAATTTTTTTCTTGTAATGTCAGTCCGTTTAGTATTCGTCCCTCAATAATTTCATTGTTTTAATAACAATTGAATTTACAAACAAGACAGATTGATTTTTCTCTAAAAGGTAATAATTTATAATCTAGAAAGATGAATGTTGAGCGTAGTTTTCAAATTTGAAGGAGAAACAATAAGCAAAGTCAACTACGAAAAAAAAAGTTAATTGTGAAATGAACAGTTTCATTTGTAACCAAATGGGTAAATTGTCAATTGGAAGAGAGACGAAATGGATTTTAATTTAGGAGAGAAATCTTCACAAAAACAATTAGATAATGTAAAAAAAATTATTTGCGAAAAAATATGAAAAACAAACACAACAACAAAATAGTTTAACTTTAAACCAACTTATTATATTCTGAACCTTACAACTGCAAAAAATCATCATTTTTAAAAATAATTAAATTCCTTGGATTGAAATCATATTGTTAGAAACATTGATACTTAATAATTTTGACAATTTTTTCCGTTAACTTCAGGAAATTTGGGAAATTCTAAACCTGATCATTAGTAAAAACTTATATTTTGATATCACAAGCAATTTCTACTAGATAGAACTTGTACTCAATACACCTATAGTTTCCCAAATGAAATTCACAAAAATGTCTCTCTCATGAAAAATTTATTTTTTCCTTTTTCATGGGGCTTGCTCAAACTCTGAATATATATTCTACAGAATTAAAAAAATAAAATATTTTTTTCTCCGTGAACAAATTTGGAGGATAAAAGCATGCGATTTCGGGAAAGAACATACACAACGCATTTCCGGAAAACCCTTATAGTCACCATAAGTAAGACGTTATTTCTTAACGACCCCTAAGCTATTTTTGTGGGAAAAAATGTAATTGAGTTTGTAAAAATTTTAAGAATGGAACTCGATCCGACGGAGATGTCTGATAGGAGTGACTCAAGCCATTCGGAAACGCAACTGAGAGCTTTTCAGGATTATGAAAGGATAAAGGAATTAAATTTGACTGTGGATAAAAACAAGGGGGAAGAATTAAAGAATGATTTTATGGAAGCAAGACAGCAATTAAGATTCGACGAGTTGATCACAGACGCTAGTGATTTGGCAATGGCGTTGAACAGACCAAAGGATTTCAATTATTTATCAGACCCTCGATATGGTTTGAGGAACTCTTCAAGTGAAGACCTTCCAGAAATAGAGACATTATCCAGAAATAAGGAATCTGTGAATCAAAAAGAGATTATGTTCAACTTTGGAAGGGAAATTCGTCAGAAAAGTCTGCATTTGGAGAAGAGTATCAAGGATATGGGTTTTTCAATGGATAGGGAGATGAAGGATTTTGGGATTTTGAAAAATTATAATCTCCCTTTGGAAAGGATGAAGGAATTCAATTTGTCGTTTGACAGAGTAAGGGATAATCATGTGAATGGTTTGGGATTGGACAGGCTTCGAGGGAATCCTTTGATGGAAGATTCGGTATTCCTGGAGTCGAGTGATTATAGAAATTTGCAAACTCAACAAAGGAGTCCGGATTTGGGTGCGATTTCTTATGAGAGAATCAGGAGGTCGAATTTGACAACGACAGATTTGTCAACGCAAAATATTGCAACGCCGAGATCACATCCGGTTGGTCAGAACCAACAACTTTATCAACAACCGCAGGTCAAGTCTTTTACGATCGATGCCATTTTGGGGCTGAGGAGCAACCAGAGGGATAAGCATCAGAGGCATCATCCCTACAGGAAACATCAGGGTAATTTTTTAAATTGATTAATAAATTAATTAATACATCCAATTGAAATCCTAGTTGAATCCGGCAATTGGACTCTTCGCGATTTCCCACTTGCTCCATAGGAATCGTTGTAACCGAAATTTCCTAAAATTAAAAAATGGTCGGTAATATAAATATTTTTCTGGGACAATATATTTTTGTTTTCCCAAATTTTTCAAAGATATACAAAAAAATCTGCCCGCTGCGCGGGCACATTCTCATCGCGCGCTTCGCGCGTGGCTCGCTTCGCTCGCAAGTTTGAGCGCGCCTACGGCGCGCGACTTTCGGGTCTCGCGCTTCGCGCTCGATGGTAATATTACCTCGCGCTCCGCGCTCGGTTATGGATTTGACTCGCGCTACGCGCTCGGCCTCAGAACCTCCCTACAGTTTTATATAGAGCTTGTGAACTCAGGAGCGAAATGTCTACTACTTTTATTTGATGAGTGTGAATGCTCTTTTGTAAGAGCTTCTCCGGCTTTAACAAATACATTCTCATCGAGTACCTCGTGCTGCGCACTCGATCAAAGTTTGTACAAACCGGAGGAGAAGTTTTGTTACCTAATTTTTTTCACATGTTCTGTAGTTTTTCTAGAAATCCAATTTTTTATTTTATTTTTTACGATTGAAACAAAAACCACGCGTCCAATGGGACAAATTATAACAAATTTACAGAC
>WSXT02028490.1:0-13823 GCA_011762715.2 Neuroterus valhalla | reverse complement strand
AGTATCTATGATAAATAATATAAATTTCTGCCTAGTCGGATCCTAGTCGATCCACCTATAGAGGATTGGATTCAATGCAACTTATGTCATAGCTGGTGGAATGAACATTGCATTAATAATTATCAAAAAGGTACTTTCATATGTGATATATGTATTGACAACTAAGATTTCATCATAATAAGTTGAAAAAAGTGATCTCGTTTTGATCTCTTCAGATCCAGAAAATATAAATTACTCAACGCAATAATATTGATGAAAACTTGGATAAATAGTATATATTTAACATATAAACACTCGAAATAAAATATATATGGACGAATGATTATATTTTTGTAATAACATATGGTTCAACTGTATTTGAACAAACTACTACTTAGGTCGTTATAACTGCGCACACTTATCCGCACTTTTGCGCACATATACCCCTATATTGGGATAACTGTACGCATTCTGACAATATTTTATTTTTATTTTTTTTCTAAAATTACAAGTGAGTAAATTTGATTTGATGTTTTGTAATTGTTGAATTAATGAAGCCTTACGATAAAAAACTTAATTTGGTTTGATTTCACTAGAAATTTACATTTTATAATAGTTTAAATAAAAAATGCGCACTCTTGCCCCACAAGACTCTAATTGCGCGCACTGTTCACACAGCCCAGCCGCCAAAGACCCCTTCCCAGATCGCGCTTACCGCATGAACACATCCGAGGCGGTAAGAGAGGGGATTGGCGAGTGACAGTCATTTACACTGTTGCTCACGCATTAGACACCTTTGTTCTATACGAAGGATCAGAAACAAGTTTATTCTGATTAATGATTTTTAGAATACACAAATGCCTAAGAAGTAGGATTAGGTTTCTAGATAAATATGAGGGAACTCTCATTCAAGAAGAAGATCGATTTTCCGACACAGAACGATTCATAGGCCCATGAAGGATAATTATATTCTCCCTCAAATAAGAAATGTATTAACAAAATATCAAGGAACAAAATACAACATTTTCCGAAACATTCAGACGTTTTTCCCAAAAGGGTTTCGAATTCCTAGAACTAGGATAAAGAACTCGGTAAATCATTATGAATATATATAAAACAGTGAAAATAAATTACAGAGCAAGGATGGGCTACCGTTAGGATATGAGAATTTATCCCCAAATCCAGAATGAAAAATTTTCTGGATTACTTCAATGTTATTCCTCAGAAAGTGATAACTCTTCTAGAAATATGATAGAGAACTGGGTTCATCCTCAGAAACAGTAAACATATAGAAATGAATAAATTTCAGAGGCGTGATAGGCTAATTTCAGAAAAATCAGAATTTTTCCAACTTCAATATTCGAAATTCAAAAAAATATCTCTGGTTTCTTATAATAAGCTGCAAAGCTCGAAGATGTGAAAATGGAAGTAAGGTTAATCAGAAAAAATGTCTTCTTAAAAAGCAGAAATATTTTGAGAATCAGGATGATTCATAGGTCAACATGGATCAAGTACTAGGAAGTTCTGAACCTTTTACAAGTAGGATCTGGAACTAGACATATCTGGAGAAACACAAAGTTTAGGATCACCTTTAATATCTCCAGGTTTTTTCTGAAAAAAATTAAAAATCTTCTAGAAAAGCATTAAAATCTGGGTGAATCAACATAAATACTTTCCGAACAGAAAAAACAGATTCCAGAGCAATAATAGTCCACATTGGTTAAATTAGAAATTTCCCCCAAATCGAAAATTAAATAACTCTCGAGACATCCGTAAGTTTTTTTTTTGTGAAAAAATGTTAAATTATCTAGAAAAAGGATCAAGAGCAACCTGGATCCACAGACATATTTTTTGAAGAGGAAAAATAGATGCCAGAGTTCGAATAGTTCACATTTAGTAAATTGGAAAGTTTCTTAAAATCTAAAATTGAAAACCTCCCGAGACATCCTTATGTATCTTTTCGTCGAACAATTCAAAATCTTCTAGAAAAAGCATCAAGAGATACAGAATTTTTTCCTAAACAGGAAAAATAGATTTCAGTGAATCCACTGAAATATTTTCCGTCATGAAAAACAGATTCTAGAATTCGAATAGTCCACATTGAGCAAATTAAAATTTTTCTCCAATTCCAAATTGGAAACCTCTCAAGACATCCTCGTGCTCCTTTTCGACTAAAAACTCAAGATTCTCTAGAAAAAAATCAGGATCTAGGTAAATCTACAGAAATCTTTCCTCAGCAGGAAAGAAAGATTCCAAAGCCTGATTAGTCCACATTGAAGAAACTGTAGTTATTCTCCAAATCCAAGGCTGAATACCAACTTAAATATCCTAGGATTTCTTCCGGTCAAGAAATTTAAAGTTTTTTAGAAAAAGGATCAAGAGCTAGATGAATCCACTGCAATATTTCCCGAACAGGAAAAAAAGGATTCCATAGTCTGAGCAGTTCACATTGATAAGATGGGAATCGTTCTCAAAATCCAGAATTGAAAGCCTCACAAGATATACTTGTATTTCGTTGTGTCTAAAAATAAAAAATCCTCTAGAAAAATCATTAGGAGCTAGTGAATCCACATAAATATCTTTTGACCAGGAAAAATATATTACAGAGTTCGAACAGTTCTCATTGAGAAAATAGGAGTTTTTCTCCAGATCAAAAATTTGAACCAACTGGAATATCCAAGTGTTTCTTTTTTCCAAAAATTTTCAATCTTTTCCCCCTTTGACTTCAAAATCAAAAATTTCATAAAATAATTTCGCAGAGCTGTAGAGAATTATAGCTCAATAGATGGAAAAACGTCTTCCCTACCACACAAACCAAAAGATTTTGTACAAATGCCATATGTGTTTTATGCGTCGTCCGTAGAAGACTTTATGACAGACACAATGAGTATAAACAAATATTCGTTGTTATGTAAATTATAACCTAGACATTATTTGAGATAACGCATGGAAGTAGGAGACAATTCCCGACAGAATTTTATAATATAATTTCGAAAAAAAATACAAATACAAATACTGTATTTTTCAAAAAACTATCTCGAAACTGTTTTTCAGCGAAAAAAAACCACCCACAATAAGTTCCAAATTATTTGAACTATTCCGGCCTATTTTGATGTACTGCATGGACCAGAGGATCGTGAAATTTTTGAATCAACTGTGTACCTAGAACATCCCTAACAGAAAAAAACACTAACCATTGCGTCATAATATCAATTTAACATGCAACTTACCAGAATTTTCTGTTAATAAAGACGCAAGTCCTTGAGATAGAACAATACAAAATATTGATAGATTCAATAAGAATTTTCTTCCCATTTCAACTAAACTTCGAATAAAAAGGACTGGAATGATTGAGCAAGATAAAAAAACAAATTGGAGTTATTACGTGTCGTATACTCAAACTCTATTTATACACTTTTATCCAACGAACACTTTATATAGGTTGTGAATGCATATACTTTGTACAAGCACGAACCAACTACCGGGAGATTTATTCAATTTATGGCCCTGATAGAGTGTTTGAATAATAGTTCAATTAGATGAAGTAAGATAATTACATTTCAGTCTAGTGAAAACATTACTCAAGCACTTCTTCGCATTATTCAAATTATACGAAAATGAGTAAACGTAAATGATGCATAACAATTTGTTCGATAATTCAATTCAAAGTAGACGTAATGAATGTTGAAATAATTTGTTGCAAGAAGAATCCTCAGTGTTTACAACGAGCTTACTCAGTGCTCCCTCACATAGAGCCTCACACAAGGCCCTCCAAGGCCTTTTACAAGGGCTCTGCAAAGTCCTTCACGAGAGCCTCCAGCTCTTCCCTAAAGCTCCTCACAAAGCACTTCATAGTCTTTCACAAGAGATCTAAAGAGCCTCTTGTGGACATCTTCATAAGTTCTTACTCGAAAACCTGCGAAGCTTCCCACTACATCCTTCATAGTCTTTTACAAGGGCTGGAGTAAAAACCTCTCTGCACCATCTTAACTTTCTTGCAAAGGCCCATCGAGCTTTCTACAAATCCCTTCATTGTCTTTAACGAGAGCTCTTAAGAGCCTCTTGCGGGAGCCTCCATAGCTTCTTTACTCGGGAGACCTGCAAAATTTTCCAAAATCCTTCATAGTCTCTAAGAAGGGCTTGTGAAAGCCTCTTGTAAGAACCTTTTCAGCTCTCTACGGCACCATCTGAAACCTCTAGCAAATGCTTCCCAGGCTTACCAGGAAGCCCTTCGAAACCCTTTTCAGAAGCTTCTAAAAGCCCCTTGTGGCTTTCCTCTGCACCATCTCAACCTCCTTGCAAAGGCCCATAGAGATTCCCACAAAACCCTTCATAGTCTTTTACAAGTGCTCTTAAGAGCCTCTTGCGGTAGCCTTCATATACCTTTCCATGACACTATCTGAAACCTGTGACGGAATTCCCAAGCTTCCGAAAAAGCCATTCAAAATACTTGCCAGAGGCTCCTGAAAGCCTCTTGTAGCTTTCCACTTTACCATCTCATCCTTCTTGCAAAGGCCTATAGAGATTTCCACAAAACCCTTCATAGTATTTCACAATAGCTCTTGAGAGCCTCATGCTTCTTACTCGAAAGACCCGCAAGACTTCCTACAAAATCCTTCATAGTCTTCTATCAGGGCCTTTGAAAGCCTCTTGTGAGAACCTTTATAGCTTTCTACGGCACTATCTGAGAGTTCTGGCAAAGAATTCTTGAGCTTCCCAGAAAGCCCTTCGAAGCCTTTTGTAGAGGCTCCCGAAATCCTGTTTGAGCTTTCCTCTGCACCACTTCAACCTTCTTGCAAAGGCCCATGAAACCTTCTACAAAACCCTTCATAGTATTTTACAGAGGCCCTTACGATTCTCTTGTGTGAACCTCTTTGACATCCCACGAAACAATCTAAAACCACTCCTGCAGGAATCCGAAGATTTCTCCTAAGGGCCTCAATAGCGTCACATGAAGCCCTTCACTCACACTTTGACCGATTGCTCTTATTCATCCTATTTCCATTTTTTTATTCTATCTTTTTACATTGCATTATCGCTCCCAATCAAAGAATTTGGAACAATCAACGTTCTTCCAAGGTCCTATCAATTCAGTTTGCAATTTGCCAAAAGAACACAAGATTATAATGTCTGTATTCATATGCTCTACGTGTGAAATAGAATCATTAATTTTCATTATCTCAAACATTTGAGAGAATCGTTATCAGCATTTAAGATTTCAATGTGTAATGTCTTAGTGTGAGCTGTTTTTAATCTGTCTTCCCTGTACGAATCGTTACAAGACCACTTATCCTACTAATTTCCTGCCACAGTAAAATATCTCTTTACGGCCCTTTTGCGATCTTCCAAAAACAATATCATCCTTTCTTACCAACAAGTTTTTCCCTGCAAAAAGGAAGGAAAATCTTCAGCAATTTGAATTCGGAAATAGTTTTTCTATTACTGTCGCAGTTTATTTACTCTCCTTTACCACACTTTGTATGAAGATTGTCTCCTAAGAATTCTCATCGAGGTACCTACAAAATCTTTCAGAGCTTTTCTATAGAGTTTTCTACGTGGAACTCCGTAGTTTCCTTCGGAGCCTCACTGTAAGGTCACCCATGTGAGTAGTATGCTACTCCAATAAGGTGTTTCACAGCCTCCTAATAATTTCTTGAGGCTTTGCACGGAAGCATCAAGAGCCTCCCACATGAGATTAAGAAGCCTCAAAAGAGGTCCTTAAGACCCTCCTGAGAAGTTTCTAGGAGCCTCCTACGAGGGACTCAAGAGCTCTCTTCCTCTGCATCTATCCGGAAAGTGCTACGGTATCTTTATGTTACACAAGTAGGGCTTGAAGATTCCAAACTAGCGGAAGCATCGCACCTCCAATCGAACTGAAGAAAAGAACAATTATTTGACCCGAATATTCTAAGTAGAGTCACTGTCGCTGCGCCCTGACATCTCTATACTTCTCCTCCTTCTCAGTTTCCTTACCTGTAATGTTGTAGTTACTTGTAGCTGATAATTCGATCACGAACAACGTTCGTTCTTGTTTGTGAAGGAGCACGACGTCAGGTCTCGTTTGTTGAATAAAGTTTATTTTCATATCCAGCACTTTTTGCTCTCAACAATCGACTCCTCCTCCTCCTCCAAGTTGTTTGACAGGGCAGGTTCGCGGCCAACGTCCTGAGAGCGACAAAGATGGTAGTGGAGCACTCTTGGGGCTGCTTGTGTATGTACATATACGTCGTTACTGCGTTAATAGGATAATTGGATAGTATATGATGTGGTTGTCAGGAAGTTTATGATACGCCCTGCATCTATCGCTGGTAGTTTCTAGACGTAATATGCAGCTCAGATATGCTAAGGTAGAAGAAACATTGTCCTGACACGCCTAAATAGAAATTTCTGAGAATAAATTGAGTCTAGATGATTTCAGGTAAGCAATCGTGGACTCATGTGACTAGGGCCGACACACATCACATGACATTGATGGTTTCTACGAATATTAGGTTATCTTTCCGTTACTGTTAAGAAAGCGACTATCTCCTTGTAAAATTATAAGGAGATAGTCGCTTTCTTAACGATAACGGAAAGATAGCCTAATAATTGTAGAACCCATCGACATTTTCTGCATGTGATCAAGATTGATTTTTTTAAATTTTGTAGTAGTTGCTGTGCAATACCTTGTCTTCATATTGTTCAGGAAGTTTTTAGCCTCTGCTTTGTTTTCAAAAGCTACTAGAACTTGGACATCTTAATGGTGTAATGCACTGTCCCTCTTCCTGCTGTTGAGGTTCATGCCTATGGTCTCATACGTCTTCTTTGCATCTTTTAAGAGGAACGCTCTTGTATCTGCAGATCTCCCCAGCGCCACTTTTTTCCATAAGCTCGTCACTTACACCTATATTTCTTCCACACCAGGTGAATCTTGGCATACTTGTCCCGTCCAATGTCCATAATAATTTCTATTGTGTACCGCTTGAAGATTCTTGGAGCATTCTTGAGATTTTCTTCTTCCGAAGCATGGATCTTCGAATCATCCACATAGAATGTGAACTTCTTCTCACGGTCCTAAGTTCTACCGCAGAGGTACCCATGAGAATTGCGGAGTGCGAGAGTCAGTCACGATTCATCTCCATATGTCTCTTACTATATGTGGATGAACCTCTAAACATTCCAACAGCAGATAATAAGTCTATATGAAGTTGAATCAAAAGCCCCCTGATAATAATCAATCCAGGCCATCGACAGATCGCGTTGTTAGTTTGCAGCGTTTTTGCTGACACTTATGTTGATCAGCAGGCTTTCCTGGCAGCTTGCTGCTCCTCTTTTCGATTCACTATGTTCATAAATTCCATTTCAAACAGGTCCAGTAATCCAAACAATCCTGCTAGTCAGGAAAGCTTAGAAAATCTTACGCAGCGTGTTTAGACAACTTATTGCCCTGTGGTTTCTTGAGGTAGATAAACTGCCGTTGTTTGGTAAGGGTGCAGTGTGTCCTGATGCTAGCCATTGCGGAAAAGGCATCTCTGACTTCAAACATAAGGTTAAGATTCAGGTTAGGTGTTGGTGTGCAGAAGTATACTTCTTCTCCCAAAAGTTAATGGTGTCATCTGGACGGTCAGGGAAGAAGTTCCTTGTGACCCTTAATGTTTTATTCACCTCCTCGGCAGTGATTGGTGGATATTCGTATTTGGATGATATGAGGTTATTGCACAGCTCTTTGAAACGGATAATGTTCTCAGTGACTTTGACCCTTGGGGTGTTACACTTCGAAGATCTCTTTCAAAGGCGTCTCGACTTCCTCGGACTTTGGTAAGATGTTGGCAAAAAACGAGAAAGTGTCGATTCTTCCTGACACATCCCTCCCTCTTTTGTATTCTCCTCCTTACGACATATAGCACCCGTATCTTGTCAACAATGTGTTGCTTGATGGTAAGCAGCGTTATCTTTTCCAATTTGTAATGCTGGATCATGGGGCTTAGGAGGAACTTGGATGTTGATGTTTCTCAATGTCCTGAAATCGCTATCGTCTCTAGGGGAAGCCTTGTTCCAGCGAAGGGTCTTGGATTCGCTTCCTGATCTTTGTCTGTGCACGTTTATGTAACACCTGCTGTGAAAGGTGCGGAAGCTTTGGGTGTTTCTGGCACCACAGAGTGTGCAGGCGTACCATATAACCTCTGCGATTAGAGAAAATACTACCATCTTAACAATGAGGCAGGTCATCACCAAGTCCATTTATCTACGAAGAACGCCAATTGTATCGTCGACTTGTCATTATCTTTACATCTAAGTCAAGTCTACCTTTGCAGAGCCCTGCATGCAAAGATTAGGGCTGCATAATCTAGGAGGTCATCCGGTATGCTTGAGCTACTGTAAAAGATACCTCACTCAGGTGCTTCAAACCTCCAGCATGGTTGTTTACGCCATAGCTGGGGGTCCTCTCCCCCAAGACCATCCATAAAAAATTGTCTGCGACAGCTTACAAGCTTTCGCCCATGTGCCAACTGAAGACGTGCCCGGTGGCTTTGTCATGACTCTAGAGGTTTGATACTCGTCCTATAAAGAAAAATAGTTTATTTTGCACTCTCAGGTTAGGAATATTTTAAAAAATTAAGGAGATGGTGCGATTTTGTGGTCGAATTTAGATTAGGCAACACAAGAACCATGGAAGCACGCTTAACCCTTAGCCGACCCACGGGGGTCTTTCGTGACCAGGTCTTATACTTGTCGAATTTCCGTCCCCTTTATGTTCGGGAAACTATTTTTTTTTAACCAATTGAATTGAAAATTTTTCGCATCGCACTAATATTGTCCTAAAAAAGGGTAGTCAATGTACAACTGTGAAGTTTGTTACAATGAAGAACAGCTCAGTTCACTCAGGATAGACGGTATTGTGGCTACGGTCAGTAGCGCCTCAGTGTGTCAGCTATGAGTGACGCCTAAAGTGTGTCGGCTAAGGGTTAAACCATGTTTCTGCATCTCCAGGTTCCGGTATCTCGAGAACATGAGGTGATGGAATCAGATTCAGATTCAGCGCGCCAAAAACCTCCAGATAAGCATCGTTTGTTTTCTAGCTAAGAAACCTTGTCAGCCTGGTGAATCTCCGACTAACAAGTTTATTCTCTATGGAATTTCCAAAATTACAGAGAAATAATTCAAGATGCGTCCAAGAAGTTAAATTTGTAAACAAAAATTCTAACTTTGAACAGAAAAAAGGCAAGTTTTGACCAAAATGAAATAATTTCAAACAAAACTCTTAGAGTTTCAACTAGAAACGATGAATTGTAAACCAATAATGAAATCGTTAAACTTTCACTAGAGAAAATGTAATCGAGGTGGAAAATAGATTTTTTAACGAATTTTTTAAATCCTCTAATAAATAGATAAATCTTTCAATTGAAGGAGAATCATAAAAAAAGTAGTTTAATTTTCAATCTATAAATTGATTATTTACCAAAAAAACTAATGTTGAACAAAATAGTATAATTTCAAATCAATTAAAGGAAGGCCTAAAATTATTTTGGATTATTTTCCAATATTTTATATCATTCTCCAGAATTTGTTAGCAATAATGTATCTTTTTTAGAGATGGCAGTATTAATATAAAAACATGAGTCATAAAATAAAGGAAACTATTTCAAGGACTTTCTTTGCGATAAAAGCAGCTCAGAAATTATGTAACTCAATTGCTCGTCGCGTCGTCGACTCCCGTGAGTCCATTACTGTAGTCACCTATTGTTGAGACTTTTTATTCTTTCTTTTCATCCTTTTTCCCATTTTCCTTCCTAGCTACCCTTTTACCCTAGCCTCCACTCCAAGGGCCAGAGTGCTTTAATGGATTCCATAAAAAAGTTCCCTCCTCCTTTTTATATTATCTTCACGCTCAGAAGGTAGGTTGGTTTATCTTAACTTTGATTCAAAGATTCTTCTGCAGATACATAAAGTATCATCTTGCATTTCGTAAAAAAGACCAATAAGGGTTCTGCAACATATTTCAATCTATCAACCAATTTGGAAGACAATATTTTTGGAAACGACTTTTTCATCTGCCTTAGGCATCACCCTCATGTCCACTATCCTCATTCTCATTATTAATTACTAATCTCTGGATTTGATAATTAATTCATAACACAAATAATCCTAGACAAGATGTCTTACAGGGTGGCGATAAGAACTCTCAATGTTCTGAATTTTCTTTTTTGGAAAATAAATTAGCACATAATTTTTTTTTCTCTTCCAAGAAAAAATTCTTACCCATCCCGCAAGACATTTTCAAATATATAAGCTCAGGAATATGTTGCATGGAAAGAGGAGAAAATGAAATCACTCATTTTCGGGACAGACTAATCATCACGGGTAAGCATTCAAAGAAGTATAAGATAGACGTTTTCTATATGTTAAATTATTTCTGTTCGAAAAAAAAACAATCATAGGTACGATTTTTTTTTGTTTCAAGGACGTTGGACAGTTTCTATTTTGGATTTTTTTATAGGTACGGCTCTGACTTTCGTATATATTCGGCTTTGCGTTATTTTTAATGAATCTGGAAAAGTTCAACAAATATGTAGGGTCTGGCAGGATCCTGAGATTGGACGATCGGTAGTCATTTTACATCTTCAGATCCTATGTGTAAAATCTGTGATAATCAGTTGCTGACCAAGGGCAGGGCATGGGAGGGGGAGGTCCGGCCCGGGACCCCACGTTTAGGGGGCCCCTACAACCTGATAAAAATACTAAATAACATCTTTATAAATTGAAAAACTGCCAAGTTTTCGTGGCCAATAAATTATTAGCTCAAAGAATATCGTCAATTATTATTTCTTAACCCCTTCGTTACTAATAATTTTAATACAAAAGTAAAGTTGAGGGGCCCCTACACTAGTTCTGCCCCAGGCCCCGAAAGCACTTAGTCCGCTTCTAGTGATGATGCAGTTGTGCGCCAAGAGAGCACACCGCGCAAGTCAGCGCTGCTGGCGGAACTTATCGGGCCTCTTACTTATCGACGCATCCAGACCCAGCCAAAGATAAGTTACTTTTCAATTTTAAAATGAAAACCCGAATCATAATTGCCTAAGAAGGAATTGGAACAGTTTTGACAGATACTATCTTCAAACGTACCAGATCTACAGATAAACGAATTAAAAATTGTATATAAATGTAAAAATTCAGATATTCATAAGTCTATCAAGTTGTGAGTGACGAAGTTTCGAACTAAACTCTCTGACCAAATTTATAAACGGGTAACTATGCTTATTCGCCACTCCGTAATCAGTGATTATGCCATTTAATGAATTTCAATTATGCCAAATCGACAATTTTCGCAATTCTCAAATTTCCAAGAATGTGCCCTCTGTAAGCTTGTTTATGAGTTTCGAAAATTATCCAATCGCTCTAGGTTATTGCACAAACCGACCCTGGAATTTTTGTGGCGACACCAATGTATTTCCACAGCAGACCATATGTCTGCGCGGGTGATGGCAGATAAATTTCAATTTCCCACCGGGAATATGATGATTATGCACAACTACGGTATTTCTGGAACATTTTCGGGCAAGGTATCGAATTCTTGAATTCCCAACTATAAGTCCATAAAAAAGAATTCCGCGATTGATAACGCACAAAGACGTAGTTTGAGGCCAAAGTTCAACAACACCACACGAAAATCATGAAGGTTTGCAGGCTAGAGCGTCAAACAATACGACACAGCTGACAACGTGGCCGCGCGGGAGATCAAATTTCACACCAGGAATTTGATGATAATGCACAACTACGGCATTTATGAAACATTCGCGGGCGAGCGATCAAATTCTAAAACTCCCAACTATAAGTCCACAGAAAAGAATTTCGCGAATGATAACGCACAAAGCCGTAGTCTGGGGCCAAAGATCAACAACACCATCCGAAAATTATAAAAGTTTGACATTTAGAGCGTCAGACATTCACTGCAGCGCCATGAACGACACGTTACCAAACGGAAATTTTTATAACTCTCATACTCACACGATACGGCTAGAAAGACGATGATACATGAAACTATTGCCGGTAAAGTAGTTCTCGCAATGAAAAAATAGTGAAGACAATATAAGATTGAATTATTTCTGCATAAAAAAATGTTTCGATTGTTTTTCCAGATAATTTTATACACTTTTTCATATTTTATAACAAAAAAGAATAAATTTATAGTTTCTAGTAAATGGAAACTCCCGGAAATTAAGAATTTCAGAAAATGTATAAATTCGTGCGATTTGGCCAAGTTTAGAATTGCTCTACACATTTATTTATAAATTTTGAGAAATTATTTCTGAAAATGGCTGATTTATAAATAAATTAGTTCTCGAAATAAATAAACGGGATAAATAATTTGTTTCTAGATGAATGAATATTGAAATAGTTTTTCCACGTTGTTTTAAGTTTTGCAGACTATTAAAAAAATTTCCATAATTTATTCCCATCTCAAAGTAAAACTCAAGATTGATACAACGGTAAAACCAGTAAAACAACCATGTCAGAGAATCCCTTTTGCCGTGGAGGCTAGGGTGAAAGAGAAATTGAACGAGGCACTTCCCAATGACATCATAGAAAAGGTGAAAGGGTTTAGTTCATGGATCTCACTGATGGTGATTATGTTCAAAACAAATGATGACATCAGAATATGTATCCCTCCCCACTTTTGATAATTTCATGACCAAGTTAAGAGGAGGTAAATACTTCTCACGCTTAAGCCTGACTAGCGCTTATCATCAGTTGGAACTGGAAGAAGAAAGTCGGGCTATCACAACGTCCATAACGCACAAAGGATTATTCAGATACAAGCGTCTCATGTTTGGAATAAACTCTGCTCAAGGAATATTCCAAAGAATATTTCAGAGTATTCTTGCCCCATGCAAAAACTGCTTAAATTACCTGGATGACATAATTATATACGGAGCAACAGAACCTGAACATGATGAGCAGAGCAGTTAAAATTTCTAGGACATATACTGGCATCTTCAGGAGTGAAACCTAACCCACAGAAAGTCGAAGTGATTCGTAAATTCCGATCGCCCACGAACAAGGAAGGAGTATGGAGCTTTCTAGGACTCGTAACATACCTAGAAAAATTTATACCAAACCTCAGCGATCTCACGGATCCGCTTTGACTACTCATGGAGCAAGAAACGAAATTTCAATGGGTACCAAACCAGCAACAGAATTTTCAAAAACACAAAGGAGAGATGGAGAAATTTCCTACTTTGGCATTTTTTTATATATCCTTTGCACGCAGTTAATAGCAGATGCAAGCCCGATTGCTTCAGGAGCAGTACTGCTGCAGTTTGATGATATGGATGAACCACGTGCCATTTCTTTCGCAAGTAAGAGCCTCACCACTGTAGAACGTCGATATTTACAAACTGAGAAGGAAAGCCTGGCACTGGTGTGGTCGTAGAAAGGTTTTATTTTTATTTGGCAGGGATTCGATTCGAATTAGTGACAGACCACAAACCGCTGGAGGCCATATTCAAGCACACTTCAAAACCACCCACAAGAATAAAAAGGTGGCTTCTAAGACTCCAGGCCTTCGAGTTTCAGGTTCTATACAATGTTCCATTGTTCTCAAAATTGTCAAAAGGGTAAAAATGACGGAAGAAAACGATGGCGAGTACTTGTTGTAAGGAGGAAATAGTCCAAAAATGTCAATATATCTTAAGTAAACGTACAATGTTTAGAAAACAATGCCGACATTGTGCTTGATGACCCTTCTACTCCATGTACATCTCAGCCTAAAAAACCGCAAACCATCCAGAAACGAAAAATCCAAGGAGAAAGCATAATTGATTTATGCGTAAAAAAAAGTCACATTGATTTTGAATTATTTTTAA